>WAAF01007519.1:0-14026 GCA_013400475.1 Tricholaema leucomelas
GGACAGAGGAGCTGGGACAGGCCCACTTACTTCTTTAAGCTTGTCAGAGAGAATCTTGATTTCTTCTTCGTATTTATCTTCTTTTTCCGAGTACTGTGAAAACAATAAACACTCTTTAAGGGAAGCTGTGGCAACAATAACAGATGTTTATGAAACCCTGACCTATTTATAGCCACTTTTCCTTTTACAAAGGCTGCATTTCCACTCTTCTCTTCACCAAGACGTTTCAGACTCTGGTTCATAAACCATCACTTTTAGGCTGGGGATGTCCAAATTCCTTCAGGTGTCATCTTACAGCTCAACAGGCTCAGACAGTACAAAACCAGCTGCATGTGCATGAGAACACGAAGTCTTCTCTATCAATTTAGACTAGCCAGGAACTAGCCAGGATTAATGAAATCAAGAGTTTTAACAATTTATTAAGAGGGTAAAACCCAGAGGAGAGTGAGGCCAGAGTGCAGAGCAGTCAGCAGCAAAGCGGTGTAGGAAATGGAGATGTGAGGCTTGACTTGGAGGGCTGCAGCTAACAAGAGCACTGCCTTGGGTTTGGGCAGGACTGAGTGAGTGCCATCACCAGGCCCTGTGAAGCAGGAGCCACCTGAAGCCCTTCTCTGTATTTCTGCAATTATTTGGCTGAGTTTATTTATGGGTCTTGACTTTACCCTTACCCTCAAGTTTACTGCAAGAACCAACCTTTTCAGATTGAGCTTCCAAAGACTTCAGGTTGTTGGTGACGTTCTTTAACTCCTCCTCAAGGTCACTGCATTTGCTGTAAGGACAACCAAAAAGGACAGATTACTGCTGTCAGGGCTGCATTTAATTTTCAGGGTGTCTGAAAATACAGAGCACGAAGTATAGACTGAGAGGAGAAAATCTTTAAGCCTTCCTCTAAACTAGTGGGGAAGTTTAGGTTGGCCACTAGAAGAAATTTCTTCACTGAAAGAGTTCTCAAAGACTGGAACAAGGACTGGTTGAATCCCCACCCCCAGAGGTGTTTAAAAGCTAAAGAAATGTGGTGCTAAGGGACATGCTTTAGCACCAGACTTGGTGGAGACAGATAATGGTTGGACTCAATGATCTTAAAGGTCTTTTCCCACCAAAATGATTCCAACCCAAGGTATGCAGGGAACAGAAAAAGCTTTTCTGCATACGCTGCCACCAGGGGTGAATTCTTATCTAATGACGCACAGCACAGGAAGGTGTCTGCAGTACAGCCTGGCTGTGCTCTGAACTGCTCCCATATGTATGAAGCTACTCACACTTCAGACACCTCTGCACGCTCCTCAGCTCTTTCCAGTTCCCCCTCCAAAATAACCAGTTTGCGGGCAACCTGCAAAGAGACAACAGCTGTGTCAAGCCAGGCTGTGATGCCTTACACACTTCTCTCAGTGCTGTGCTGCAACTTTCCTCCCGAGGGATGGAACTGGACTGAACCATGCACAGACACCACAGACTCTGCCCTGACTGAGCTGGACTTTGCACCGTTTTTGGCATTAAAGGTACTGCAAAGTCACCATTGTAACAGTTCCCTTTTGGGACTCTTCCAAAGTGGGACCTATCATGCAGTGAAAGGTGTTCAACAAGTGACTCAGCTGCAGAGCCCCAGTTGTTCAGGCTTCTCCCCTGTGTTTAACCAACCCCTGATCCCTTTTACCTCCTCGTATTTGCGGTCGGCTTCCTCGGCGATGTGCTTCGCCTCCTTCAGCTGCATCTCCTGAATTTCCATCTTCTCTTCATCTTTCATTGCTCTGTTCTCAATAACCTTCATTCCTCTGTAGAAGCCAAAGCCAGCATGTTTAATGTGGGATTATTTTAGCACTTCTATCTGACAGAGCTTCAAGTGGAATTCAGGGTCTGTAAACAGCAACAGTGGCCTGTTGCGACCATACCGTGGTGTTCCTCAAAGCCAACAGAGTGCCAGAGGTGAGCTTATAAACAAGTTCTGAGTCTCTGACCTGCAGTGCAGGTATAAACTATACAGAAATATTGTTCAGATATATTAATTAATAAAAACATTAGAGGCCATGTACCTCTCGCTCTCATCTGCTGCTTTCTCAGCCTCCTCCAGCTTCTGCAAGGCTGTGGCCAGCCGTTCTTGGGCACGATCCAGTTCCTCTTCCACTAGCTGGATCCGTCTGTTGAGAGCTGCCACCTCACCTTCAGCCTGTGAGAAACAAGCACCCAAAGTGAGGGTCTAGAGGAGACAGCTTCTGCCTGACAAATGTTCTCAACTAATCCCCTTCCCTAACACTGCAAAGGCCCTTCCTCGGCAGACAAGGAAGTTGTAGGAACCTTTCTGCCTCTGCTTTTTGTTTGTTTAAACTCTGGCATCTCAGGAATTTCAAGGTATGGGCTATGTGCTGCTTTTCTTTTTTACTGGCACTCAGCATTCCTGCCACACAACAAAGGGTCTGATAGAGAACTATTTTCAGATCACTTCACAGGGGCAGGATCTACCCACAGGATAACACAGTTAAAAACTGAACTGTTCTCATAATGGCTGCTCAAAAAACTTCACAATTCATCTCTCAGTTCTTGGTTTCATCATAGATTGCAGCAATATCCTGTCACTGCTAAATTAAAGCCATTTCATTACCCACTGCAGGTCCTGCCTGCAAACACTCTATCATCTCTGGACTGTCAGCTGGGCAGATATGGTTAGCCTCAGCTTGGAGAATCAGCCTGGTGTGGAACATCAACAGGACAAAATCTGATGTGTCCTTAAAGTAAATGCTTTATCACTGCTTCCTGTGGTAGTTAAAGAATTAGGCAGCAAGCATTTCCTGACAATAAAATGTTTAGATGTCAGTGAATAAACTGCACAGCAACTGGGAGCACTCAGTGTTTAAAGTTCCAAAGTGGAGGGGGGTTGTTGGGAACTACCCAGGCAGCGAGAACAAACTGGTGTCCCTCAGTTTCCTGTTTAAGATATGGCTGCCTGAGTTGCTTCTCACTGGAAAGGAAAATAAAGCTCCAGTCTGCTAACTGCCAGGTTTGTGCACTCGGTCGTCCCCAATCTGAGTGAGTCTAAACTTTTTCTGGGACTTTTCCAGGCTGGAAGGGCAGTTGGTTTAATGCTTTGTGTTAAAAATCCTTGTTTTGCTGCAGCTTCTCAAGTCTGGTTCCTGGCTGCTCTTTTTGAGCTGGAGGAAGTGGTTTCCTCTCAGAGCTGTACCATCTTGGCCAGGATTTCAGTGTCTGATCCAAATGGAAGCTGACCCAGGATTGCTCTAGTCAGCAATTATCCAGCGTTCCATTTGTTTTCTACCCAGTGCTCTGTGTTTAACTTTCTCGGTTTACACACAAAGCATTGATCATGTAGAGAACTGGCAGCTGCTCTGCGGCTCCCTCCACTACACAGGGCACTTTTAACTCATATTTTAATTAAGCAAGATTCCAGAGCTATGGAGACGGGGCCACTGGGAAGCTGGAGTTAGTCTGACTCCACCTCTCCCAGAAGCAGCCCGCAGTCCTTATACGGTAAAACTAACTCGCTGACATGTGATAAAATAGCAGGAAGATGCCGGGAAGGCTGATCACACACAAATCTAAGTGAAACCAGCTGTCCGGCCCCGGGAGAGCCGCACACTAGTGGAGAATTCTCATTTCTCTGTGGAAGGCAGGAGGGAAAGTTATTTTCCAGCAGTTCGGACATTTCCCAGCTGTGCTGGAGCCAGCGGTGCGGCGGCCAGAGGCGGGAACTCGCCGCTCCTTGTCGTGCAGCGCTTTTCCCTAATTAAACAGCCATTTCCTACTAAACTCCTAAGCGCTTCCCGATGCCGATGGGTGCTCGCAAAGCCTTTTCCGAAGGAAACGGCCCCGAAGCGCGATAAGCAGCGAGCGCTGGGGACCAGCCGCAGCAGCCGCGCCCGGTGCTCCCGGATGCCGGTGCGGGGAAAGGCGCTGCGGCAGCGCCGGCGGTTCCCGCAGGGTGTGCGGAGCCGGAGCAGCGAAGAGGGGGGACAGCTTGAGGGTGAAATGAAGGCGGCAGCAGCCGAGCCATCCTCCCGGAGCAAGAGAGAGCCAGGCACGCCCCAGCGAGAGAGAGCCAGAGACAGGAAGGAAGGAGCAGGGCAGCCCGGGAGAGAGCGACCGAGAGAGGCGAGCAAGGCAGCCCGGGCGGTCTCACTTTCTCCCGCAGGTCCCGTTCCAGGTCCAGCTCCCGCTGGAGGACCTGGGCGCGATCCTCCGCCTCATCCGCCTGTTGCTGCAGGCACTGGATCTTCCTCTTCACCGCTTCCAGGGAGCTCGGCGCGGCCATGGGCGCGGCGCTGGCGGCGGGAAGGGCGCGGAGCTACTGCACGTGGCGGCCCCGCGCCTTTCAATGGCCCGATGACGTCACGCGGCTGGAGGTGGAGGGTGGTGACGTCGCACCGGGGAGTCGGCGCAAGCAGCGCCGGGACGGACGCGCCCCGGACGTGCCCCGCCCGGTTGCCTCATCGCCCGGTGGGTCCCAGCGGCGGTCCCGCGGCAGCCCCCGACCCCTACTTCGGGCACCGCAGAGCTGCGTGATGCGACAGCCCCTGCAGGCCTGCGGGGCTCCCCGGGACACCCCCGGGACACTAAGGGTGGGGTTCGGCGCACTGCTGCCAACTCCTGCCCGCCGGTTTGTAACGGCCTGGCTTGGAGAGGAGCCAAAAGCGACCGTTTGGTCACCAAAACGAGCGGGGGATGCCAGGGGAGCCGCCTCTGGATTTTCAGCCCTTTGTTTAGCTGCGGTCAAACTACATCCTTAGGCCACAGCAGAACCCTGTTGCTGACCCAACTTCCTTGAACCCTCACCGGTTTGTTCAGTTAAAGGAAATGTCACCTTTCTGAGCAGTTCCTGCCCACAAACACTTCCCCCCCGTTCCAGGAGCCCTGCTGGGTGCAGTGCTCCCCCGGGTTAGGTGTCTGTTGAGCAGTGCTGGCTCGCTGGGGGGTTGCGGGAGGTAACGCTGCCCCTTCCTCTGCGCTGGGCAAAGTGCTGCAGCAGGCACTCAGCGGGACCGATCACCCTGTCCCGCACCCGCACCGCAGAACACGGCACAGCCACAGCCCAGCGTTAGCCATGGATACCTACATCAGTGGCCTTCTTTTCAGCCTGCTCTAGCTTCTCCTGGGCATCCTTGAGAGCCTCCGAGTACTTATCCAGCTCATCTTCAGTTCCTTTCAACTTCTTCTGCAGAGCTACCAGCTCATCCTCCACCTTTCAAGAGAGAAAAAAACCCCAAACCCCAAGTGAGCACTCTGGTGTACTACCGGTTACAGATTAATGTGGTTAGACCCTCTCTTTACTATTGGTTTCAACCCAACGTAACAGAGTCACAAAAGCCCAGATCAAAGGTCTGCTGGGGCAGCAGTCCAAGAACAAGCAGCAGCTGCTGCCAGGGAAGGATCACTTCAAGCATTTCCCTGTGAGTTCGCAGCTCAGAGCCAGTCGCATCCAGGGCTGCATGCCCAGCGGTGTGGGCAGCAGGATGAGGGAGGGGATTCTGCCCCTCTGCTCTGCTGAGACCCCACCTGCAGTGCTGGAACCAGCTCTGGAGTCCTCAGTGCAGCAGAGACCTGGACCTGTTGGAGTGAGGTCACAGGAAGTTGTAGCAGTGCTGGCAGGGCTGGAAGCCCTCTGTTGTCAGGCCAGATTGAGAGAGTTTGGGTTGGAGAAGAGAAGGCTCCAGGGAGAGTTTCTTGTGGCCTTTCGGTACTCAAGGGGGGCAAGAAGAAAGCTGGGGACAGGATTTTAGCAGGGCCCATTGTGACAGGACAAGGGGTGATGGTTTGAAACTAAAAGAGATTCGGACTAGAGAGAAGGAAGAAATGTTTGACACTGAGGGTGGTAAGACCCTGTCCCAGGTTGTCCAGAGGTGGGAGCTGCCCCATTCCTGAAAACATTCCAGGTCAGGTTGTTTGGAGTTCTGAGCAACCTGCTCTGGTTGCAGATGTCCCTGATGACTGCAAGGGGGTTGGACTAGATGAGCATTAAAGGTCCCTTTGGACCTGGGATTCTGTGATTCTGTGATCCCTCTCATTGTAGATACAGGATCTGGTTTGATACAGAATGTGGTATAGGGCCTTTTTTCACCTCATTTCTGTTCTGGACTCCACAACACCCCACAGAATTCTAGTGTTTTTAACACGATGTCCTTATGTTCTAGCACTACCACCTGATGATTTCTTACAAACCAATTCAATTCCTCTGTAGCTACACAAAATGAGTGGTTGTTTTCTAATACTTTTTTTGTACAGCAAGACACTTAAACCAAACCTGCTCCTCTGGGAGCAGGAGGGAGCAGTCCTGGCCTGTGACAGACCCTGCTGGAAGCAAAGATAGGATCTGATGACCTCTGGAGGTCCCTTCCAACCTAAAGTGGGCCAACAAGGTATGCTCCATCCTGCCATGAGGCTCACACCCTCTCCTCCATACCATATAAATCCATATTGTAGGATAGAAGGGGACTATTTATAACCTGCCAGGAGACTGTTTAATGACAAAGTGTCTCATGCTCCCTGAAGAATTCCCATTATCAGGAGGCTGGCTGCTGATAAGGGTGCTGCCTGCAAACCCATCTGTTCCACCGTTTCATTTGCAATACAAAACAGTTCAGACTGTGGAGAGGAACTGATTTAACCGTTTAGCTCTGCCTTCACATAAATCTACTCTGTCAAAATAGTTCACTCGAAATAGTTTGTGTTTTGGTGCACTGACTGTCTTCAGTCTAGCTTCAAAGACAGCTGGAATGGCATTCTTGGTAGTGTGCTGCTCCTGAACGCTGCTGGGTTGCTGTACTCTGAGTAAACCAGAACCTGCTCTCTGGGATGCTGTAACAGAAGGGCAGTGAGCAGCAGGAAGGGGTGGTGCAGCTTTGTGTGTGACATTAAAATCAACTGCTTGAATACTGCACCCCAGCTGAAAAACCAAAGCCAGTTCAAGATAGTAAGAGCAAATATTTCTTTTTCTATCTTTTCATTGTGAATTACCCTCATGGAGATACTTGGAAATTCTCACAACTGCATTATTTATCATTCTGTAGCAAATCAGCTTTGAGAGGTGAAAGAAGACCAAGCCTTCCATCACCATTAACCACTGTCAGGAACAATCTGCTGTGGCTGTGACCAAGCACAGAAACATCAGCTGGGGAAACTGTGGCCCAGCAGAACAGCATCTGCCCAGCATCTCTGCAGCCAGCAAAGAGACAGGGACTGCACACACAGGGTGATGTGTGCAGCTTGTGGCACTTTGCAGTCATGACACAGAAGACACAAGAAGTTTTCCTGTTGCAGAGGGGGAGGACAGCAGCACCTGACCCTACTGGAAACTCTTTTCCTGGTGCTTCACTCAGGTGGACAAGAAGTTGAAACTTAGTTATATCATCCAGGACCTCAAAGTCAACTTGAATGTGAGAAACATTTGGCTAAATGAATGCTACCAAGGAATTAGAGCAGTCTAGAAGATGCAGTGGAAGCAGTCACATTTAGAGGATGGAAAAGGAGAAGATGTGGAGATTTTAAAAGGGATGTTGTAGGAAGCTTAAATGTAGTCAACTTACATTACAAAATCATTCTGAATATACTAAGAATCATAGAACTGGTTCAGCTGGAAAAGACCTTTAAGGTCACTGAGTCCAACCATCAACCTAGATCTCCATGGCTACTAAACCATGTCCCCCCACTACCATGTCCAAATGTTTCTTGAACACTTCCAGGGATGGTGACTCCACCACCTCCCTGGGCAGTCTGTTCCAGTGCCTGACCACTCTTTCAGTAAAGACATTTTTCCTAGTATCCAACCTGAACCTGCCCTGGCACAATTTCAGGCCATTTCCGAAAATAGAGCTCAAATCTGAGGTAAAGACTGGAATAAAGAACACTGAAAAGCAAAAGAATATGAAAATGTTATCCCTGAAATGCAGTTAAGAGTTTTTTTAAATTAAGATATTTGGGATTATTCTTAATAAAAAATAACACAACTTATCTACTGTTGACACCTCTGAAGGGCACCCTGGATGCTAAAGACAAGTCAAGTGAACTTGATTAATTCACCTCAAGGAGAAGTGAATGTCTAGAACCACATTTAGACACAGCTACCTCTCCAGGAGTTATGAACAATAGTCCTACAGGTGTTGCAGCTGTACAGCCATGGAATCACAAGCAGAAAATTAAGGCAATCATGTAAGATTCAAGAAAACTTAGGCAAAGGGCTCTTGAGATATCTGTGGATGGTGCTGCTTTTGCAAAGCCTTGGATGGCTGAAAAGAGACGTCAACACCTAGCCCTGGCTGTATGAGTGTAAAATGCCAGGGGAAAAAGAAAACATAAGGGAAAAGACTTCAAAAGAAGATTAACAGCAAACCTGACTTCAAATTATGTTGCTTTCTGAATCAGAAAATTGCAGCAGAGTATTTTGTTACACTTATCTGCACAGTGCATACACAATCAGTGATCTTATTCCTTCTTACCTGTTTGCATTTGTCCTCTGCTGCCTTCTTATCCGTTTCAGCCTGCTCTGCTCTGTCAATGGCATTCTCCTTGTCTAACTTCAGCATCTGCATCTTTTTCTTGATGGCTTCCATTTTTGCTAAGGGAGAGGTTGTATCTCTGGTAGTTACTGAAGGAATTCCCAAGGAATAGACTTTTAGGTTTCTAAAGAGCTTGGGCAGAGAAACAAGTTCTACCCAGCTCCAGTCACAGGGAAAATGAGCTCAAGTGGTTGTAGAGAGCTTTAAACCCAGAGACCCCTGGACAAAGCCCAGATCTACTGGCCCTTCTCTGATCTTCCATACACAGCCTTTCTAAGGAATGAGCTGGAACAGACTGGCTAGAGGAATCTTCACTGCTCCATCATCTCCTTATTTGGGTCCTGTTTTCTTAAAGAGAAAACTGTTTCCATTTTTAAGCTTCTGACAGAAGCAGAAGTGTTGACATATGAACACATGCTTGAAAGAAAGCTTATTAGCACCCCTCTGTGTTTGCAGAGCAATTAAACAGCCCAGTAGATCTATGAGGATGGTCTGGTTTCTTGTAATAATGGTGTAAGACAAATGTAGGAAAGGGAAGGGTATTTTTGGACTACTCCAAATTAAATCCATGCTAAGGGAGAAAAAGAAAAAAAAGCCACCAAAAACTACATTTAAGAGGTAGCTAAATGTATGTTATAAAAAGATGCAGGATATGTTATAAGACAGCTGGGGTTTTCTGCTGTGGAAATAGGCACTGGTGGGAAAGAACTAGCTGTGATCTGTCCTGGTGTATTACATAACAGAGGTTAGATTTAGATCTGAAGTTCAGGCTCATAGGCACTGAGTGACCCTCTTTGAAATGTCACTCGCTAAATACCTGGGGAGCTGAGCAGTACACCTGGAGGTGCAGTCTGATGAGCACTGCAAATTATTTCTGCTGTATGAAAGTCACCTTCTGTCAGGCAAGAGCAGGCTCTGGGCAGAACATCAGGAACAGCTCCACTTGAGGACACTCACAAGAGTATCAGAATCAGCCAGGCTGGGTGAGAGCTCCAAGCTCATCCAGCACAACCTAGCACCCAGCCCTGGCCAGTCACCAGCACATGGCACTAAGTGCCCCAGCCAGGCTTGGCTTCAACACCTCCAGGCATGGCCACTCCACCACCTCCCTGGGCAGCCCATTCCAATGCCAATCATTCTCTCTGCCAACAACTTCCTCCTCACATCCAGCCTCGACCTGCCCTGGCACAGCTTCAGCCTGGGTCCCCTTCTTCTGTCCCTGGTTTCCTGGCAGCAGAGCCCAACCCCAGCTGGCTACAGCCTCCCTGCAGGGAGCTGCAGACAGCAATGAGCTCTGCCCTCAGCCTCCTCTTCTGCAGGCTGCACACCCCCAGCTCCCTCAGCCTCTCCTCACAGGGCTGTGCTCCAGGCCCCTCCCCAGCCTTGCTGCCCTTCTCTGGACACGTTCCAGAGCCTCACAAACCACCCCCAAGGCACCACCAGGCCTGTCAGGGCACCCACCAAGCCTCTCAGGCTGCCTTTTGTGAGAGATTGTCTGCTGTTTTGGTTTACAATAAAGATAATGCTCACACGACTCCTTAAACTCAACATCCCGGGCGGCCGCGGCCGCTACCTGCTAAAGGGCGCCTGGCCCTCACCACCCCAAGATGGCTTCTAAGGCGCGGCCCTGGCCCAGGGACTGTTATGCGGTGGCGCCAAGATGGCGGCCGGCCCCGAGGACTACACCTCCCAGAGGGCTCTGCGCGGCCGGAGTTACCGCAGCGCCCTCAGCTGGCCACACGGCAGCGCCCTCAGGTGGCCACACAGCAGCGCCCTCAGCCGGCCCCGCCTGAGCCTCCGCTGGTACTCAACGGCCGTCAGGCACCCGCGGGTCTAGACCCTTGGGTGGGACTTTTCCGTCCCCCGTAACGATCTTCACTGGGAGAGCGGTGCTGGCCCTTCCCGCTTTGGCCTGCGTCCGTTCTGCTCTCCCTGCCCTACGGAATTAAACGTGCTTTGCCCCCGAGAAACCGCTCATTTCCCTCCCCTCCTCTGCCCCGCCGCTGGGACCGGGCGAGCCCTACCGGCATTTTTTTGGGTTCGGTTTGGAGTGAACGGTACAAAGACGCAGGCGCTGAGCCTGGGAACAGCCTTGAGGAGCTGGGGCGAGGCATTGCATTGGCACTGCTGCCGAACGTGCGGGAGCGGCGTTAGAATCACAGCAGCACAGAACGAACCAGGCTGGAAGAGACCTCTAAGGCCATCGAGTCCAACCCAGCACCTAACCCTTCTGGTTAACTAACCCCTGGCACTCAGTGCCTCATGTAGCCTCCTCTTAAACATCTCCAGGGACGGGGACTCCACCACCTCCCTGGGCAGCCCATTCCAATGCCAATCACTCTCTCTGACAACAACTTCCTCATCACATCCAGCCTGAACTTCCCCTGGCACAGCTTCAGGCTGTGTCCCCTTCTTCTGTCCCTGGCTGCCTGGCAGCAGAGCCCAACCCCAGCTGGCTACAGCCTCCCTGCAGGGAGCTGCAGACAGCAATGAGCTCTGCCCTCAGCCTCCTCTTCTGCAGGCTGCACACCCCCAGCTCCCTCAGCCTCTCCTCACAGGGCTGTGCTCCAGGCCCCTCCCCAGCCTTGCTGCCCTTCTCCAAACACCTTCCAGCACCTCAACATCTCTCTGCAATGGAGGAGCCCAGAACTGGACACAGCACTCCAGGGGTGTCCTGAGCAGTGCTGAGCACAGGGGCAGAAGAACCTCCCTTGTCCTGCTGCCCACACTGCTCCTGAGCCAGCCCAGGCTGCCATTGGCTCTGCTGCCCACCTGGGCTGCCTCATGGCTCTCAAGTAGGAGATGAATATCAAGTAGAAGAAGAAACTAAAGGGGAGAAGATTGCCTTAGCCCCATTTGACCTGGCACATGTAGGAACTCGTGTGACGGAGGCAGATACAAGACCATGCACCACTCTTCTCGGGACTCCAGCTGCACACAGCCTTAGGTGTGCATTTTGAGCTGCTTCAATGACTGCTCTTAACAGCCTCTTCCTAATTTCTGGCTATTGAGATGAGCAGAAGAGGCTTTCCAACCAGCTCCCCATCCCCTCTCCTCTGGCGGGCT
This sequence comes from Tricholaema leucomelas, assembly GCA_013400475.1. Lineage (NCBI taxonomy): Eukaryota > Metazoa > Chordata > Aves > Piciformes > Lybiidae > Tricholaema lacrymosa > Tricholaema leucomelas. The sequence goes on from WAAF01007519.1 coordinate 11,565, forward strand.
GGGAATTGAGGTTGGGGAGATGAACACCGAGCCAGGCTCTCTTCTTTTTGACTTTGTATTTCTACTCCAGGGAGATAATTTCTCTAATCAGCTCTGCAAGTGTGACTCAGAGCCACATTTAGAAAGGAACATCAAGGAACATGTCACCCTGTGTAGCCCTGCAGCCAGGTACATTCCCTTCCTCCCTTCGCCACCAGGAGGGACGCACCTGAAAGCTTCACTCTGCTCTCTCAGTGGTGAGGATCCTCTCGCTCTCACTGCCTCTGGCTTTCATTAACTTGGGAGACAGTGAGCGACCAAGGGAGAAAGAAGAGCCCCTCCAGATGATTTCTCTTATATTGTCTTGGGGGGTGTGGGGGTGTGTGAGCAGCAGAGCGCTTCGCAGGCTGGGCGAAGGAGAAAGGAGCTCCTTTGCACAGCCTGCACAGCTTTTCCTTTTCCAGAGTGATTGTTTGGGCCTGGTGAGGCTTGGCAAGGTTTTGGTAAGTCAGTGGAAGAGGCTAGCAGGAGGAAATGAAGTTGGATTGCTGGGGAGTGTGCTCGTTCCCCTGGCACACGCCGCGTGGGACGCGTGGCACCGCAGGCACCTTGGCAGACTGGGCAGACCTCTGGGCTGAGGTCTGGTGGGGCACAGCGTTTTCTGTGTGCACCAGAAGGAAGCAAATCCCATCCTCTATCCATGTTCACATTCCTGGCTAAGAATGGAGGAGGGAGGATGCCAGAAGAGGAGGAATCAGCAGCCTCTGGCCCATGATTGGAGTGGAGAGGATGCCAGAAGAAGAGGAATCAGCAGCCTCTGGCCCATGATTGGAGTGGAGAGGATGCCAGAAGAGGAGGAATCAGCAGCCTCTGTCCCACAACTGGAATGGAGAGGATGCAGGAAGAAAAGGAATCAGCAGCCTCTGTCCCATGGTTGGAGTGGAAAGGATTCCAGAAGAGGAGGAATCAGCAGCCTCTGTCCCAAGACTTTGCCTGCCCTTCCTTTTTCTGGGCTGGCTGTTTTGCCTTCACTGCTAAGCTCCATCCAGTCGCAGGGAAGGATTTGCCTTTACAGCAAAGGCCAAGCCTCTCTGTGGACCATTACCTCTTCGTTTACCTCGTTGTAACCCACTTCTGGGCCACGGAGGAAGCTCTCAGCAGTTCCGTGCCATTAGATGGCAATGTAGATCCACAAATCCTCCTCCTTCTTCCTTGAGCCCCCGCAAAACCAGCGCTGTGCTGGTGGAATGCCTGCTGGAGCTTCAAGTCTTCGCTTTCCTTCTACCTCACCTCGAGCATCGTGAACCTGTTTCTCTTGCAAGCACAGGAGCTGGTTCCCTGGCATGCCAGCTCCTCTGGAATCCTCAGTGGCCTCCAGAGTTCTCCAAGCCCTCTCCCTCTCTCCATCCATACGTCCATCCATCATAGAATCAGTCAGGGTTGGAAGGGACCACAAGGATCATCTACTTCCAACTCTCCTGCCATGCCCAGGGACACCCTCCCCTAGATCAGGCTGCCCACGGCCTCATCCAGTCTGGCCTTAAACACCTCCAGGGATGGAGACCTCAACCTCCTCCCTGGGCAACCCATTCCAGGCTCTCACCACTCTCATGGTGAAGAACTTCCTCCTTACCTCCAGCCCATCCATCCACCCATCCATCCATCCATCCATCCACAGCCTTCCTTTGTTTCCAGTCTCTCAGCAATGGCTTCGTTTGTCTCTTGTTCTGCTCTCTCCACAAGCGTTTTGCACTCAGCTTATTGCCAAACCTGGCAGGGAAGTGAGTCATGAAGTGCCACAGGCCAAACCCCAGAGGATACAGACTGCTTCCTAGGGTCATGAATCTCCCATCTGGGGAGTTCTGCAGAGCTGCAGTGAGGAATAACCAGCACCACAGAAGTGCTTTCCAATAACCAGCACCACAGAAGTGCTTTCCAATAACCAGCACCACAGAAGTGCTTTCCAATAACCAGCACCACAGAAGTGCTTTCCAATAACCAGCACCACAGAAGTGCTTTCCTCCAGAGCCATTTTTCAGCTTTTCCATTGTCTGCACTTGACTGGTTCATTTAACAGCTGCCTCACTGGGCTGCTTTTGGGTTGGGATTGGGTTGGTTTTTTTATTCCATTCCCCTTCACATTTCCTTTTCCACCAGAAAATGTCACCAAGGCACATCCAACTTTTGCTCAGAAAACTTGCAGGTTCAGTTCTGTTCCACACCCAAGCAAGTTTGCTCCTTTAAAGCTGAATATACAGAGCCCTCTCCTCTCCTCTCCTCTCCTCTCCTCTCCCCCCCCCCCCCCCCCCCCCCCCCCCCCCCCCCCCCCCCCCCCCCCCCCCACCCCCCCCCTCCCCCCCCCCCCCCCCCCCCCCCCCCCCCCCCCGCCCCCCCCCCCCCCGCCCCTCCCCTCCCCGCTCCTCCCCTCTCCTCTCCTCTCCTCTCCTCTCCTCTCCTCTCCTCTCCTCTCCTCTCCTCTCCTC
>WAAF01007521.1:0-19118 GCA_013400475.1 Tricholaema leucomelas
CCAGCCTTGTCACCCTTCTCTGGACACGTTGTGGCCTCCCCAGAGCTGATGAATGAGTAGATATTATTTGTCATTGAAGACTACCCCCAAAGGACTGGGAGAGCCTGCAGAGTCTGGGAGTGCCTACCTGTCTCCACGGTGAAAACAGCCTGATCCACAGAGTCATCCCACTCGCGGTTCTGGAAGCGAGCGTAGAAGCTGAAGGCTTGACCTCTCCTGATTATCTGCCTGTCAGTCCCGAAGAAATGGGTGTTGTGGAGTTGGCAGTTGGAGGGGCAGTTCAGGTCAACTTCTCCCAGCTCGATGACTGCAGGGTGGAGGAGAAAAAAACACAACGGACAACTAAGAGAATGGAGTTGCCCTCGAGGTCAGGATGACAGGAAAGAGGAGAGAAGAGTGCGAGGCAGGGAAGTGTTTCCAACCATTGCTTCAGCAATCCCTGCAAAACTTCAGCAGTGCTGGGGCTGAGACCCACACTCAATAAAAACACCCTGGAAATTCCACCACTTCTCCAACTCGCAGGTGGGAAGATGTAGAACGCTCTGATGTGTATGGCTGTGCTACAGGTTGCACATCTGGATTGAGCATTGCTTCTTGCCTGGGAAATCACAGAACCATAGAGTCAAGCAGGCTGGAAGACAGCTCCAAGCTCCTCCAGCCCAGCCTAGCACCCAGCCCTGCCCAACCAACCAGACCATGGCACTAAGTGCCCCAGCCAGGCTTGGCTTCAACACCTCCAGCCACGGCCACTCCACCACCTCCCTGGGCAGCCCATTCCAATGCCAATCACTCTCTCTGACAACAACTTCCTCATCACATCCAGCCTAGACCTGCCCTGGCACAGCTTCAGGCTGTGTCCCCTTCTTCTGCTGCTGGCTGCCTGGCAGCAGAGCCCAACCCCAGCTGGCTACAGCCTCCCTGCAGGCAGCTGCAGACAGCAATGAGCTCTGCCCTGAGCCTCCTCTGCTGCAGGCTGCACACCCCCAGCTCCCTCAGCCTCTCCTCACAGGGCTGTGCTCCAGGCCCCTCCCCAGCCTTGCTGCCCTTCTCTCAACACCTTCCAGCACCTCAGCATCTCTCTGCAATGGAGGAGCCCACAACTGGACACAGCACTCCAGGGCTGGCCTGAGCAGTGCTGAGCACAGGGGCAGAAGAACCTCCCTTGTCCTGCTGCCCACACTGCTCCTGAGCCAGCCCAGGATGCCATTGGCTCTGCTGCCCACCTGGGCACTGCTGCCTCCTCTTCAGCTCCTCTCTGCCAGCACCCCCAGGGCCCTCTCTGCCTGCCTGCTCTCAGCCACTCTGGCCCCAGCCTGTAGCACTGCTTGGGGTTGTTGTGGCCAAAGTGCAGAACCCTGCCCTTGGCCTTGTTCAGTCTCATCCCCTTGGCCTCTGCCCACCCATCCAGCCTGGCCAGGGCCCTCTGCAGGGCTCTGCTACCCTCCAATAGCTCCACAGCTGCTCCTAGCTTGGTGTGATGCTCCTAGCTTGTTTAAGTGGATCCACCTTTGTTTCTGGATGGGAAAAATGAGTCCCCTCTAACTACCAACTCTATTCATCTTATTCCTTTCCAGACAGAGCAGCTGAATTCTTTGGTTGCTCTGTAGGTTTAGCAGGATCAGACTTAACCCTTTGTAATTCAAATGACATAGAAGGCTTTGTAGTTGGGTCAGGCCAGTTCCCCAACCTGCTGAGAACCTGTGGCTCCCATTACAGGCACTTCAAGTGAAACACTTTGGAAAACACAAAAGTTTCATGCAAATCAGTAAATGCTGAGGCTCTGCACCCATCCCTCTGGCACCAGCATCACAATGACCCCCACGAAAGGACTGACAGCCAAGCAGGAGGCCTTAGGGGCCACCAGCTATGAGTTTTGTCAAGCAAGTCACAGCCCTTGGGATTTGTTTCCAGCACTTTTGAGAACTTCACAATTTGGGGATCTTTCCATCTCCATTAAGTTCCTCAAAGAGGTCTTCTATGGCTTTGTGAAATGCAGACTGAGACATTTGCATGAGTATTTAGCAGCAGTTCTCATAGACTCACAGAATGGTCTGGGTTAGAAGGGACCTCCAAAGAACATCCAGCCCAAGTCCCTCTGCAGTCAGCAGGAGCAACTTCCTCTAGAACAGGTTGTGCAGAGCACTGTTGAGCTTCACCTTGACTGCCTCCAAGGATGGGCTCTCAACTACCTCCCTGGACAGCACACTCCAGTGTTCCACTACCCTTACCACCCAGTCTGACTCTACCCTTCCCTAGTTGGAAGCCATTGTCCTTCATCCTATGATAATTAAATCTTGGGGGGGATTTATTTCTTTCTCTATCTCATCTGCAGTGCCACTGAAGCTTTCCAACACCTACATTTGTGGGTGTTCTACAGGGTCCTACACTTTGGCCACAACAACCCCAAGCAGCACTACAGGCAGGGGACAGAGGGGCTGAGAGCAGCCAGGAGCTGGGGTTGCTGGGAGAGAGAAGCTGAAAGGTAAAGCAGCCTGGCCTGAAACACCTCCAGCCATGGGGCCTCAACCACCTCCCTGGGCAACCCATTCCAGCCTCTCACCACTCTCATGGAGAAGAACTTCCTCCTGATGTCCATCCTGAACCTACCTACCCTCACCTTTGCTCCATTCCCCCCACTCCTGTCAGTCCCTGATATCCTGAGAAGTCCCTCCCCAGCTTTTTTTTAGCCCCCTTCAGATCCTGGGAGGCCACAAGAAGGTCACCTGGGAGCCTCCTCTGCTCCAGCCTGCACAGCCCCAACTCTTTCAGTCTGTGCTCACAGCAGAGCTGCTGCAGCCCTCTCAGCATCCTCCTGGCCCTGCTCTGGACACTCTCCAGCATCTCCACATCCTTCTTATAATTGGGACTCCAGAGCTGGATGCAGTACTCCAGGTGGGGTCTCAGCAGAGCAGAGCAGAGGGGGAGAATCACCTCCCTGGCCCTGCTGGCCACACTTCTGCTGCTGCAGCCCAGGCTCTGCTTGGCCCTCCATGACTGTCATGAATGGGGAGGGTGAGTATGGAAGGATAAAGAACAAACCCCCAAAGTAGCTTTTTCTGCTTTGTTTCCCTGCACCAAACCAATCTCCTTTTCCATCTAACCAGTGACATATGGTAATGAATTGGTCATTCAGCTCTTCAGCAAAGATCAGCAGCTGATTGCCATGTTCCAAACATGCAACACTCTCAACCAGCACCAAAAGAAACCTGACAAGGCATGAAGTGGTGATTGCTCAAGACCGCAGCATGCCCTGCTGATAAGAGCAAGTAACAGAACTGAAGCCAGAATTTCCTGTGCTGCTGACAGCTGCCAAGCACAAAGCAAAGTGTTCTGGTTGAACAGAGAGGATTAGAAGTGCTTACAGCACACATGACAAATGTCTGTGGTCAAGAAAGCTGAATGCAGCCGGGAGGTCCTCGCCCAGCATCTGGAGGCGTTTGTGAAGCAAGACAAGCACGCTTCAGCCGCTCCAGCCAGCTGAACCAGAACATCAGGCAGCTGAGATGTTCCATGCTTCCCAGCAGAGCTCTCTAAAGTCAGCCCACAGATGGCTTATCAGAAGTAATCATCACAACTGGATGGCAAAGCAGCTAACAACTGACTTCTCATCAAATGCAGCGCAGGGAAAAAGAGGGTAGAAGCTGAGCAGCTTCACATCTCTTGGTGTTCTTTGGGCAGAAATTCCACCTTCAACAATTTAGAATAGAATAGAATCAGCGAGGTTGGAAGAGAGCTCCAAGCTCAGCCAGCCCAACCTAGCACCCAGCCCTAGCCAGTCAACCAGCCCATGGCACTAAGTGCCCCAGCCAGGCTTGGCTTCAACACCTCCAGCCACGGCCACTCCACCACCTCCCTGGGCAGCCCATTCCAGTGCCAATCACTCTCTCTGGGAAGAACTCCCTCCTAACATCCAGCCTGGACCTCCCCATGGTACAGCTTGAGACTGTGTCCCCTTGTCCCTTTGCTGGTTGTCTGGGAGAAGAGCCCAACCCCACCTGGCTACAGCCTCCCTTCACCTCCTCCAGATCATCAATAAAGATGCTGAACAGGACACCACTCCTTGGGCTTTATCTGCCTGTTCCCTGCCTGCCTTCATTCCAGAGAGGCTAACTCAGCCATCCCTTGGGAAACAACTGCGTTTAGGATGAGGATACTCAAAACTAGCAAGTCCTAGCTTATGCTGGAAATGAAAAGCCTTCTCTTGCATGCCCTTTTGTTCTCCTCAGACCTGGCTGTGGTTTCACCCAGGTCTTCTCTGCAGCTCTCTTTTTCCTTTGTACAAGGAAAGGGTTTCTTTTGCAGAAGTTTTCCTTTCTCACCAAGTCCATAAAGCAAATCTGGAAGCAATCCTCAAACTCGCTTCCGCACAACGATATCAGCAATTTTATGTCACTTCTACACCTTGCCCATGTCATTGTTTCCACTTCCAGTGCTGAGTAAAGTTGCAAGCCACTCACCTTCCATTTTCCTTCCACATGTACTGGTGTCTGAAGCACAGCAGTGGTGGAGGTACCTGCTCCTCAGCCAGATGCACTGCGAGGTCTGGCTGAGCTCCTCGGCGACCCAACCTAATTTCCTCTCAGTAACATTTATATTCAGAACTAAAAGGCTGTCACACAGATTGCATCAACAAAATACCAGCTTACAGAGAGGCCCCACCCATGTGTCTACTGATGCTCATAAATGATTCATTTCAACTTCCAGCATCATTAAGGAGAGTCCTGCGGCTGAAGGGAGGGAGAGAACTTGGTACTTCACCTGTAGCGTGGTGCTCCCAATGTCCCACCACTTAGAAGCATAGAATCAAGCAGGTTGGAAGAGAGCTCCAAGCTCATCCAGCCCAACCTAGCACCCAGCCCTATCCAGTCAACCAGACCATGGCACTAAGTGCCCCATACAGGCTTTGCTTCAACACCTAAACTTGCCATGCCTGAGAAATCTTTCAGGATGAGGAGGATTCTAAACACATCTGAGTGCAACTCATTACTCTCAGGCATTTAAAGCTGGCCATAAATCCAAGCACCTACTCTGCCCTTCTGGCTAACCCTCTTCAGTCAGCTACAGCAAAACAATGCAAGACAGCAGACTTCAACTTGAATTTAGCCTCCCTGAATATGATCAGCAGTGGAAATTGCATTTGTCATCTAAGGAAGAACCTCAGCTTCCAGGAAGTCTTCATGCCCTCCCCTTCAAGTAGAGAGCAGAGCAAAATGAATCAGAGAACCACAGAATGGTCTGGGTTGGGAGGGAGCTCCAAAGGTCACCTAGTCCAAGTCCCTCTGCAGTAAGCAGGGGCATCCTCACCTAGATCAGACTGAGCAGTCTCAGGGGCATCCTCACCTAGATCAGACTGAGCAGTCTCAGGGGCATCCTCACCTAGATCAGAGTGAGCAGTCTCAGGGGCATCCTCACCTAGATCAGGGTGAACAAAGTCTCAGGGGCATCCTCACCTAGATCAGGGTGAACAGTCTCAGGGGCATCCTCACCTAGATCAGGGTGAACAAAGTCTTAAGGGTATCCTCAACTAGATCAGGGTGAACAAAGTCTCAGGGGCATCCTCAAACAGATCAGGGTGAATAAAGTCTCCCAGCTACACTGCAAAACAAACAGGAGATGCACTCAATGCTCTTTTTTGAAGTTGACAGCAAAATGTAACCTAAAAACTGCAGATTTCATTCTCACCTTGTGTGCATCTCTGTTCTAGCACACACTCAGTTTTGCAGCTTATATTCACAGAGTCATAGAATCAAGCAGGCTGGAAGAGACCTCCAAGCTCATCCAGTGCAATCTATCACCCAGCCCCATCTAATCAACCAGACCATGGCACTAAGTGCCTCATCCAGTCTTTTCTTGACCACCTTCAGGGACAGCAACTCCGACACCACCCTGGGCAACCCCTTCCAGCCTCTCACCACTCTCATGCTCAACAACTTCCTCCTCACCTCCACTCTGAATGTCCCCACCTCCAGCTTTGCTCCATTCTCCTTGTCCTGTCCCTACTTGACAGCATACAAAGCCCCTCCCCAGCTTTCTTGTAGCCCCCTTCAGATACTGACAGGCCACTGGAACTTAGGGAAGATAATAACCTTTTCTTGGTTAAAATCACAGGTTGGAAGGGACCACAAGGATCATCCACTTCTAACCTCCCTGCTATGGGCAGGGACACCTCACAGCAGGTCAAGTTGTCCAGAGCCATATCCAGCCTGGCCTTAAAATCATCCAGGGATGAGGTTTCCACCATCTGTGCCAGTCCTCAGCACCCTCAGGCTGAAGAACTTCCTAACATTCAATCTGAACCTACCCACTTCTAGCTTTGACCCATTCCCCCCCAGTCCTACCACTTCCTGACAACCTAAAGTGCTCTTCCCCAGCTTTCTTGTAGCCCCTTTCAGATACTGAAAGGCCACAATAAGGTCACCTTGGAGTCTTCTCCTCTCCTGACTGAACAACCCCAACTCTCTCTGTTTAAGGCCAGGCCAGCCTGCTCTAGGGTAGGGTGTCCCTGGGCATGGCAGGGAGGTTGGAACTGGCTGATCCTTGTGGTGCCTTCCAACCTTGACTGATTTATGATTCTCAGCCTGTCCCCATAGCAGATGAGCTTCAGCCCTCTGGTCATCCTCTTGGCCCTCCTCTGGACATGTTGCAGAGGTTTAAATATATTTAGATGTTTTCTGTTCTTATTGGGAAGATCTCCAATTATTTTCATAGTTGTAGGAGCAGGAATGTGAAGGAATAGGGCCATGAGGATGGGCAGAGGGCTGGAGCTGCTCTGCTATGAGGAGAGGCTGAGGCAGTTGGGGTGGTTCAGTCAGGAGAGGAGAAGACTCCAAGGTGACCTTATTGTGGCCTTTCAGTATCTGAAAGGGGCTACAAGAAAGCTGGGGAAGAGCACTTTAGGTTGTCAGGAAGTGGTAGGACTGGGGGGGAATGGGTCAAAGCTAGAAGTGGGTAGGTTCAGATTGAATGTTAGGAAGTTCTTCAGCCTGAGGGTGCTGAGGACTGGCACAGATGGTGGAAACCTCATCCCTGGATGATTTTAAGGCCAGGCTGGATATGGCTCTGGGCACCCTGACCTATTGTGAGGTGTCCCTGCCCATAGAAGGAAGGTAGAAGTGGATGATCCTTGTGGTCCCTTCCAACCTGTGATTTTAACCAAGAAAAGGTTATTATCTTCCCTAAGTTCCAGGCATATTTAAGGAAGTCAAGCAAAACAGCCACAGCAGCATTCTCTCTGCACACTCAGTGATGAGAGCACTGGCCCCACAAATGGGCAAACTTCCTCAGCCAAAGCCAGAATGAGCATTTGCAAGTTGCCTCCTAGCCTTTTTTTACACCTCCATGCCAAGCTTGAGTCCATAAAATGTGCTTTGAATCCCTCTAAGTTATTCTATACTGAATTAAAGGTGTGGGGGAATCACAGAAACGTAGAATCAACCAGGTTGGAAGAGACCTCCAAGATCATCCAGCCCAACCTAGCACCCAAATCAAACAAAAAACTCCCCACAACAACAACAAAAGGAAACCACTGCCCAAAAAAAATCACTCACTGCTGCAGAAAGAAGACAACAACTGAAGTGAAGTGATCTGCATAGCTGCCTGGGTTCTAGGCAGTGTAACTAATCAGCAAAGTAACTTAGTAAGCATAACTTAAGGGCTGAGGTATGGGGAAACAGCTCCACAGAAATGAAGGCAAGGTGAAAAGAAGGCCAGCAGCAGGCTTGGAAGAGAGTGGTTCAAAGAGTTCCATCAGTGATGCATCAGAATCAGAGAGAATCCCTCAGATTGGCAAAGCCCTTCAAGACCGTTGAGTCCAATCATCAGTTTCACACTGACAAGTCCTTGGCTAAAGCAAATCCCTCAGCACAACATCTAAGCACTATGAGTCTCTGTGCTTGGAAAGTACCACCAGGAGCATCCAGTCCAACCTTCATCCCAGCATCCTTCATCACCAGACCATAGCCTCAAGCACCACATCCACTCTCCTTTTAAACACCTCCAGGGATGGTGACTCCACCACCTCCCTGGGCAGCCTGTCCCAGTGCCTGACCACCTGCTCAGGAAAAAGCTTCCTTCCAACAGCCAACCTAAACCTGCCCTGATGCAACTTTAGGCCATTTCCTCTTGTCCTATCATTGGTAATTGGGGAGAAGAGACCAGCTCCAGCCTCACTACTACCTCCTTTTAGGTAGCTGTAGAGGGCAATAAGGTCTCCTCTCAGCCTCCTCTTCTCCAGACTGAACACCCCCAGCTCCCTCAGCCACTCCTCATAGGTGATGTTTGCCAGAGCTGAAAGTGAACACAATACTCAACCTCTGCACAGGTGAACTCTGCCCATGTTTGGTCAGTGAGTAGGCAAAGAGGGGGGAGGGAAAAATAACATCTCTGAATCCTAAACACTTCATTTACATCTCAAACACCTGAAAACTTTTTCCTTCAGCATTTATCCTTTGACTATTAAACTTCAGCTCCTTGAAAAGAGAAAAAACAGTGGTGGTTTTTTTTCCCCCTAAGAAATAATTTAGCAGCCACAAGCACCCAATCCACTTTAACTCAGCCTGCCAAAGGGGAATGGTAGTGGTCTAATTGCCCACCAGAGCCCATACTAGCACCCAGCAAGCAGAACAAGAAAGCACCAAAGCTGATCACAGTGTCCAAGAATTCCACTCAAAGAGTTCAATCACCTGCCTGAAATCTTGGGGTAAATGAAAGCCTGTGACAAAGAAAAGAAAGGGATGAAGCAGCAGTAAGTGGCTGCACCTTGTGGCTTCAAAGAGACTTAATGAAGAGTCTCAAGTAATAAAGGCCTGAATCAGGAGGGGAGAACTTTCTGCATGGATGTGAGTCACTGACTTTACTCAGTGCCCTTCCTTAGATCCTTCAAGCTGCTTTGGTGCCTATCTGTCTCTGCAGGATGCCCAGCCCCAAAGCAAAGCCTCCCAGACACCCAGTTGGGTTCCTGCCTATCAGTGCTGGCAAAGCCAACCAATTGCTGCTGCCAGCTCCCAGCTATCAGACAGGTTGGTCCTCTCACTCGGGCTCAAGTCCCAACTGCCTACAGTAAGAACCTTTAAGAAGACAGAAAATCACAATGTACTAAGCTCCCTAGGTGCCCTCACTCTGTTCTTACCCCTCTTGCATCTTAGCAGTTGCACTCAGGCAGTGCCTGCCACAGAGCCACCACCTTGAAGAAAGTGGCAGGAGAGAAGCACAAGCAGGAAACAGAGATGTGGTTCAAAGGAAGGTTTTTGCCTCTCAGCTGATGACCTTTCTAAACAAGTGATGTGCCCAGATGTCTGCCCTCCCAGGCAGCCTGCTGCCCTCTGCCCAAGGAGGCTTCTCCTGCAGAAAAACACTTCCCCTCCCAGCCTGCCAGCAAGGCTTGCCAAGCCTGAGCACTCAGGCCAGCCCTGGAGTGCTGTGTCCAGTTGTGGGCTCCTCCATTGCAGAGAGATGTTGAGGTGCTGGAAGGTGTTGAGAGAAGGGCAGCAAGGCTGGGGAGGGGCCTGGAGCACAGCCCTGTGAGGAGAGGCTGAGGGAGCTGGGGGTGTGCAGCCTGCAGCAGAGGAGGCTCAGGGCAGAGCTCATTGCTGTCTGCAGCTGCCTGCAGGGAGGCTGTAGCCAGCTGGGGTTGGGCTCTGCTGCCAGGCAGCCAGCAGCAGAAGAAGGGGACACAGCCTCAAGCTGTGCCAGGGCAGGTCCAGGCTGGATGTGATGAGAGGGCAGAGCTCATTGCTGTCTGCAGCTCCCTGCAGGGAGGCTGTAGCCAGCTGGGGTTGGGCTAGCAGCAGAAGAAGGGGACCCAGCCTGAAGCTGTGGCAGGGCAGGTCTAGGCTGGATGTGATGAGGAAGTTGTTGTCAGAGAGAGTGATTGGCATTGGAATGGGCTGCCCAGGGAGGTGGTGGAGTGGCCGTGGCTGGAGGTGTTGAAGCCAAGCCTGGCTGGGGCACTTAGTGCCATGGTCTGGTTGGCTGGGCAGGGCTGGGGGCTAGGTTGGGCTGGCTGAGCTCAGAGGTCTCTTCCAACCTGCTGGATTCTATGATTCCAAGCTAATGCTGGTGGTGCCTTGGTCCCACCCAAGGCTGCTTTTGCCCTCTGCCTCCAGCTTCATCCTTAATGCTTCATTCACACAAGATGTCCTCTCCAGAGGACCACAGTAACCCAACACTCCCTGAAACACTCCATGCCTGCTGCAGGGTACCACAGTCACCAAGATCCATCCACTTCCAAAACTTAGGTTATTGTTTTTCTCCTTTAAAGACCTTGACTTGGGCACTTACTGCAGAAGCATCTCCACAACGACAGCCTGAAGAGTTGTTTGCTTTGGGGTTTTAATTTCTGGAGTAATTGGTACTTAAACTGGCACAAAGGACATCTACTTTTTACTCCAACTGGAGGAAAAGCATTTTGCTTGCCTTACAACAGGCTGCCACACGATGAGCATTGCCAAAGTCAAGTGGTGTGCCTGGAAAGGCTCCTGAAATCTTCACTGCTTTCGAGTGCCCATTATGCTGCTAGGAAAGGGCAAGGACTGGAGAAGAGGGCATTGCAATCAGAGCAGGAACACCTGTGCTTGGGCACTGAGGCAGTTCCACAGCATCACTAATGTATGCAGGGACAAAAGGGGAAGTCACAGCAATCAAGCATCTGAGGGATCCTTTCAAAACACAACCAGAAAATAAAAGAATGCAATAAAGGGGCAGAAAATGACAGCTGAGAAGGGGAGGAAGGAAAGGATAGGGAAAAGAAGGACTTGAGGTTGAAGTGTTTTGGGGAAAGTGTCTTCTGGTGGAAAGCTGAGGGAAGTACAGTGCTTCAGAGCTCCAGACCAGGCATCTGTCAAGAGGCAGCCCTAAAAAGACACTGGTTTGCACTTGGGTGTAGAATGCTGGACCTGGAGGAGTTCCCCTTCTTAATGAACTCATAGTTTTAGAGTCATAGAATCAGGCAGGATTGGAAGGGACCACAAGGAGCAGCCAGTTCCAACCCCCCTGCCATGCCCAGGGACACCCTACCCTAGAGCAGGCTGCCCACAGCCTCAGCCAGCCTGGCCTGAAACACCTCCAGCCATGGGGCCTCAACCACCTCCCTGGGCAACCCCTGCCAGCCTCTCACCACTCTCCTGCTCATCCTCACCTCCAGCCTGACTCTCCCCACCTCCAGCTTTGCTCCATTCCCCCCACTCCTGGTACTCCCTGAGAGCCTCAAAAGTCCCTCCCCAGCTTTTTTGTAGCCCCCTTCAGATCCTGGAAGGCCACAAGAAGGTCACCTGGGAGCCTCCTCTTCTCCAGCCTGCACAGCCCCAACTCTTTCAGTCTGTGCTCATAGGAGAGGTGCTTCAGCCCTTTGAGCATCCTCTGGTCATCCCCTGCTCCCTCTCCTTCTGTGCTCCCTGGACTACTCATTCCAGGCTCTCACCACTCTCATGGAGAAGAACTTCCTCCTCACATCCAGGCTGAACCTCCCCACCTCCACCTTTGCTCCATTTCCCCTTTAGTACACACAGAGATGAGGGATGGAATAGAAGTGACCTGTCAGGTTGGGACGTTTGAAGTGCCATCACTGCTGTGATTGTGTTGAGGCACAATCATGTCTAACAAGGGAAGGGAATGGAGAAGAAACAGATGGGATACCATAAGTTAACTCCAGAATAAACACATGTAGGGATGGGATGAGAGGAAATGGACTAAAGCTTGAGGAAGGTAGACTGAGACTGGAAATCAATGGCATCAGGCAGTGTGGGCAGCAGGACAAGGGAGGTTCTTCTGCCCCTGTGCTCAGCACTGCTCAGGCCAGCCCTGGAGTGCTGTGTCCAGTTCTGGGCTCCTCCATTGCAGAGAGATGTTGAGGTGCTGGAAGGTGTCCAGAGAAGGGCAGCAAGGCTGGGGAGGGGCCTGGAGCACAGCCCTGTGAGGAGAGGCTGAGGGAGCTGGGGGTGTGCAGCCTGCAGCAGAGGAGGCTCAGGGCAGAGCTCATTGCTGTCTGCAGCTGCCTGCAGGGAGGCTGTAGCCAGCTGGGGTTGGGCTCTGCTGCCAGGCAGCCAGCAGCAGAAGAAGGCCAAGCCTGGCTGGGGCGCTTAGTGCCATGGTCTGGTTGGTTGGGCAGGGCTGGGGGCTAGGTTGGGCTGGATGAGCTTGGAGCTCTCTGCCAACCTGGTTGGTTCCATGATTAGGGAGAAATTCTTTCCAGTGAGGGTGGTGAGACACTGGCACAGGTTGAGGGTGATGAGACACTGGCACAGGTTGAGGGTGGTGAGACACTGGCACAGGTTGTCCAGGGAGGTTGTGGATGACAGAAGCACAGAATGTGATCAAAGATCCCATTCTGTGCTTCTGTCATCCACAACCTCCCTGGGGGTGTTAAAGGCCTTGTTGCCTGAGGCAGCCCTAGTGGGATGTGTCCCTTCCCATGGCAGGGGGTTGGAAGTGGATGATCTTCAAAGTCCCTTCCTTACATCCCAAACCACTTTATAGACTCTTAGATACCTGAATCCACATTGGACATTCAGAAGCTTCTTATTACAAGGGCAGTAGGTTGTCAAACTAGCATGACCCATATTACAAGGGCAGTAGGATGTCAAACTAGCATGACCTCTGTCACAGAACACACCCAGAAGCTTCCTATGATTCCAAAAAAGAACTGGCAATGAGGCTGCCTTTCATTAAAGGACCTGGAAGCAGTGGCAGCTGCTCTGCTGAGGGCAAGCAGGTATTGCAACAGCCTCTTTGCAGGTGAATTAAGAGAAAGAAAATGCCTCAAATGAAATCCTGAACAAGAAGCCTGTGTGTTTTGAGCAGTGCATGGCACTTTGTCTTTCTAGAAGGAGGAGGAAATGAGAGGCATTGAATAATGATAGGTGGTTTCTGACTCAAGAAAACCACCAGTCTTCACACAAAGAAACCAAGAAACCCTTTTCAAGGCAGCTGCCATCCAGGTTCAGAGAATCATAGAATCAAGCAGGTTGGAAGAGAGCTCCAAGCTCATCCAGTCCAACCTAGCACCCAGCCCTGGCCAACCAACCAGACCATGGCACTAAGCACCCCATAGAGTCATAGAACCAAGCAGGTTGAAGAGAGCTCCAAGCAGGTTGAAGAGAGCTCCAAGCAGGTTGAAGAGAGCTCCAAGCTCATCCAGCCCAACCTAGCCCCCAGCCCTGCCCAACCAACCAGACCATGGCACTAAGTGCCCCAGCCAGGCTTGGCTTCAACACCTCCAGCCACGGCCACTCCACCACCTCCCTGGGCAGCCCATTCCAATGCCAATCACTCTCTCTGCCAACAACTTCCTCCTAACATCCAGCCTAGACCTCCCCTGGCACAGCTTGAGGCTGTGTCCCCTTCTTCTGTTGCTGGCTGCCTGGCAGCAGAGCCCAACCCCAGCTGGCTACAGCCTCCCTGCAGGGAGCTGCAGACAGCAATGAGCTCTGCCCTGAGCCTCCTCTGCTGCAGGCTGCACACCCCCAGCTCCCTCAGCCTCTCCTGAGGCTCTGTTTTAAGGTGCTCTGATGCAGCTGCTTGCTCTCCTGTCTCTTAGCCTCTCACTGGGTTTCCATGCTCTCTGGAGACCACTTCTTTGCTCCATTTAATAGGTTGGTTTTGGTTTTGCCCAGTACCCACAGGGCCCAGGAGCCAGGCACACCTCTCTCCCGCTGCAGTACAGGCAGGCTGCAGAGAGGTCAAACAATTACAGGATCTGCAGCTCGTAAAAGCAAGCAGCAGCATTTGTGCTCAAGGCATCTTGTCATCCTATTTAGGAGAGATCCCAGCTCAAATGCTAACCTGAGTCATGCACTTCACCTTTTGCTCTACAGCATTCCTCTTCTCTTTAATTGGATTTTTTTTTTGCCCCATCTACCTTAATAACAGCAGCAACAACGACCTGAGAAAACAGCCCCAGAAACACTGCCCAGGCTGCAGCCAGTAACTGCCCATGGAAGGAGAAGTTCTCTTTGTCCACAAGAAATGACCAACAGCTCCCAATAAGCCAAACCAACCTCTTTTTACCAACTGAAGCTGGAATTTACAGCCAGGTTCTGTACTCTGAGTTCCCTTTCCAATGAGCTTCTTTACAACTGCATTGAACAAAGGAAGCAGAAGGAAGCAGCAGCGCTGTGAACTCAAAGCCCAGCTCACTACCTGATGGCTTTCCCACAGACAAGCCTAGAAAGCAGCAGGCCTGTGGTTATAACCCACCAGACCAACTGCCCAGGCAGTGGGGTGGGTGCCATGGACCTGCACAGCCAATGCTAATTGATTCAGTCTGAGCACTCTGACTTGAAAGAATAAAACAAGGAGGGACATTTGCTGGCTTGGATCACAGGAGACTGAGGCCCTCAGCTTGAAAGCCTCAAAAGAAAGATAGCTTCTGTCCTGTCCTGTCCTGTCCTGTCCTGTCCTATCCTATCCTTCCATCCTACCCTATCCTATCCTGTCCTATTCTCCTACCCTATCCTATCCTATCCTATCCTTCTATGCTGTCCTATCTTACCATATCCTACCCTGTTCTTCCATTCTACCCTATTCCATCCTGTCCTATTCTTCTATCCTATCCTATCCTATCCTGTCCTGTCCTATTCTCCTATCCTATCCTATCCTATCCTATCCTATCCTATCCTATCCCTCTATGCTGTCCTATCTTACCATATCCTACCCTTCCATCCTACCCTGTTCTTCCATCCTACCCTATTCTATCCTGTCCTATTCTTCTATCCTATCCTATCCTACCCTATCCTATCCTTCCACCCTATCCTATCCTTCTATGCTGTCCTATCTTACCATATCCTACCCTGTTCTTCCATCCTACCCTATTCCATCCTGTCCTATTCTTCTATCCTATCCTATCCTACCCTATCCTATCCTTCCATCCTATCCTATCCTATCCTATCCTATCCTATCCTGTCATCCTGCCTTATTCTATCATGTCCTATTCTTCTATCCTACCCTATTCTATTCCATCCTTCTATCCTATCCTATCCTTACATCCTATCCTGTTCTTCCATCATATCCTATCCTTCCATCCTACCCTATTCTATCCTGTCCTATTCTTCTATCCTACCCTATTCTATGGACTGGATGATCTTGGAGGCCTCTTCCAACCTGATTGATTGATTCTATCCTACCCTATTCTATCCTGTCCTTCCATCCCATGCTATCCTATGCTATCTCATCCTATCCTGTCCTTCCATCCTACCCTGTTCTTCCATTCTATCCTATTCTATCATGTCCCATTCTTCTATCCTACCCTATTCTATTCCATCCTTCTATCCTATCCTACCCTATCCTATCCTGTTCTTCCATCCTACTCTCTTCTTCCATCCCAGCCTACTCTATCCTATGCTATCCCATCCTACCTTATCCTTCCATCCTACCCTATTCTATCATGTCCTATTCTTCTATCCTATCCTATTCTATTCCATTCTTCTATTCTACCCTATCCTATCCTTCCATCCTACCCTTTTCCTCCATCCCATCCCATCCCATCCCATTCTTCCATCCTACCCTTTTCTTCCATCCTACCCTATTCTATCATGCCCTTCCCTTCCCTTCCCTTCCCTTCCCTTCCCTTCCCTTCCCTTCCCTTCCCTTCCCTTCCCTTCCCTTCCCTTCCCTTCCNTTCCACCCTACCCTACTCACCCACCCCTCAGATATTTGGACACATTGATCAGGTCCTCTCTCAGCCTTCTCTTCCCAGACTAAACAGCCCCAGGCCTGTCAGTCTCTCTTCACAGGGGAGATGCTCAGGTCTCCCAATCATCCTTGTGGCTTTTTAACTAACTTGCAAACTTTCACATTCTCAGGTCTGAGAGCTGGAGATTTCCTGCTCATGGAAGAATGGTTAAGCAGCAGGTTTGTGCAGGCAAAAGAACACATTTGCTGGGAGCCAAGCAGTGACATTGATCTCTTGGCATTTGCCTCAGCTTTCAGAGCCTTCCCAACAGTAAGAGGTTAGCAACTGATTTGGGTGGAACCTGAAGCAATGTTGTCAGCAGCACAAACACAGCGCAAGACATGGAATGAAAAGTCATAGAAGTCATAGAATCAGCCAGGTTGGCAGGGAGCTCCAAGCTCCTCCAGTCCAACCTAGCCCCCAGCCCTGCCCAACCAACCAGACCATGGCACTAAGTGCCCCAGCCAGGCTTGGCTTCAGCACCTCCAGGGATGGCAACTCCACCACCCCCCTGGGCAGCCCATTCCAATGTGTCAGGGAGGGATAAAGTGTCAGGGAGGGATGAAGTGTCAGGGAGGGATAAAGAACTAGAAGCTGCTGTTTAGATGGGGGCAGGCTACAGCTCCCCCATGTTGGAAGTACCTTCACGGGTTGAGTTTAGACCTGTAACAGGCTCCAGTCCACTTCTGATTGCTCATCCAACTCAAACTCTGCTCCTTCAACACATTTTTGCCCCCCAGTCCATTACTGTGTCACAAGGGACAGGCAGCAAAGCTCAATCACTAACAGCAATGCATGAAAGGAGATCAGAAGCTAAGGCAGGACTTGGTATGGAGACAGCTGCTCTCTCTCAGTAACTTCCAGCTCCTGTACAAGCATGGTGTAGAAACACAACCTTAGATGACACAGCAAATGCTTCCAGCTCTCTGCCAAGCACATACATGTCAACATCTTGCTTTGAAGGCCCTTGTCTCCATTTGCTGGAAGTTCCTGAGTCAGGAGGCTTTCTTCACTCCAGTGCAGACTCTCAGCTCGCTTTGCATTCTCAGCTCTGCCCTTGGGCAAGGTGATCCTTGCTGTGTCATTTAGCACTTTTCATACAGAGTGGCCAGACTCAGATTTTTCACAAGGCTGTTTCACAGCATTTCATCTTCTCTATGACAGTTTCTGATGCACACTTCAGGTTATATGTGCTCAGCACTAAGCAAAAGAGTCACTACCATATGCAGTAGGTGCTACCACCTTGGAAATGAAAAGGACCTGCCTTAGATTCAAGGCAAAGCTTCCCTTCTGTGAGCAGCAGCAGACATAATGAAGCTGCAGAACAAAGGTTTTGGCAAAACATTGTGCAATTATTCTTATTCAGCATCAATTTACACTATCAAGAGATATTAAAGGGTTCAAAAGATGATAGCTGGTTTGGTTGGCTGGGTGGGTTTAACAAGCATACTGATACAAGGTCATTACGCCCACCAAGGTGAATTTAACTTAGTTAATGACCTGAGTTAAGGCAATCACAAGGTGCTGCCTTCATCTAGACTTGCTTTGTTCTGTCCTGAGCACTGCCATGAACAACTTGTTTTCACACCTCATGATGGAGAAGGATCTTGGAGTTCCAGTGGATGGTAAGCAATGTGCCTCTGTGGCCAGGAGGGCCAATGGTATCCTGGGGTGCCTCAAGAAAAGCATGTCCAGGCTCTGCCCTGCTGAGACCACACCAGTCTGAAGCTCCCCAGTTCAAGAGCAACAGAGATCAGTTGGAGAAAGTCCAACAGAGATCTGCTGAAGAGAGTCCAACAGAGACTGGAAAGGATGATGAAGGGACTGGAACAGCTCTGCTAGATGAAGGGACTGGAACAGCTCTGCTAGATGAAGGGACTGGAACAGCCCTGCTAGATGAAGGGACTGGAACAGCCCTGCTAGATGAAGGGACTGGAACAGCTCTGCTAGATGAAGGGACTGGAACAGCTCTGCTAGATGAAGGGACTGGAACAGCTCTGCTAGATGAAGGGACTGGAACAGCCCTGCTAGATGAAGGGACTGGAACAGCCCTGCTAGATGAAGGGACTGGAACAGCTCTTCTATGAAGAAAGAACAAGGGGACACAGTCTCAAGTTGTGCCAAGGGAGGTCTAGGCTGGGTGCTAGGAGGAGGTTGTTGGCAGAGTGAGTAATTGGAATTGGAATTGGCTGCCCAGGGAGGTGGTGGAGTTGCCAGCCCTGGAGGTGTTGAAGCCAAGCCTGGCTGGGGCACTTAGTGCCATGGTCTGGTTGGTTGGGCAGGGCTGGGGGCTAGGTTGGGCTGGAGGAGCTTGGAGCTCTCTGCCAACCTGCTTGGTTCTGTGATTCTATGCTAAAGGCTGAGAGCCATGGGGCTGTTGGGTCTGGGGAGGAGAAGGCTGAAAGGGGATCTGATGAAGGTCTCCAAGACCTGAGGGATGGGGGGGGCAAGAGGAAGGTGTCAGGCTCTGTGTGGTGGTGCCCAGTGATAGGACAAGGAAGTACAGGGACAAGCTGGAACTCAGGAGGTTCCACCCCAGCAGGAGAAGCAAATTCTTTCCTGGGAGGGTGCTGGAGCCCTGGAGCAGCGAGGTGGAGTCTCCTTCTCTGAAGAATTCCAACCCCCTCCTGGATGTGTTCCTGTGTGACCTACCCTGAGTAATTTTGCTGTGGCATGGGGGTGGGACTGGATGATCTCTAGAGGTCCAGAGTAAGATTCTGCTGTCAGTTACTTCAATGGTAATTTCAGCTGAGAGACAGAAAGAAAATCCAGTTCACACCTTCCACCTTGGTGCTTCACCATCACAACTCTGAAAAATACTTCATTAAGCCTTAACAACAACAACAACAAAACTCATGGAGTGACAACCAAATTACATCATGAAAATACTCAGGGAGACATCTCCACACCCAGGTGTCAAGCAGCACCTTCCAGTTTTTCTAGTCAGCTTTTAAACAGGCCTGCATTTTAAGGACATACTAAACTGCTTTGGGCTGGTTTACTACCTGCAAGCATGGGTTGCTCAGAGAGGTGGTTCAGGCTCCATCCCTGGAGGTGTTTCAGGCCAGGCTGGCTAAGGCTATGGGCAGCCTGCTCTAGGGTAGGGTGTCCCTGGGCATGGCAGTGGGGTTGGGACTGGCTGATGCTTGTGGTCCCTTCCAACCCTGACTGCTTCTATGATGCTCTGCATGCTGAAGTTGCAGCAGCCATAACCTTACATCAGCTGTAAGCTAATCCAGCTGTCTTATCATAGAATGGTTTAGGTTGGAAGGGACCTCAAGGATCATCCAGCTCCAACCCCCTGCCACAGGCAGGGACACCTCCCACTAGAGCAGGCTGCTCAAGCCCTCATCCAGCCTGGCCTTAAACACCTCCAGGGAGGTTGTGGAGCACAGAAGCACCGAATGTGATCAAAGATCACATTCGGTGCTTCTGTGCTCCACAACCTCCCTGG
>WAAF01007522.1:1549-12089 GCA_013400475.1 Tricholaema leucomelas
TGAGAGAGTCATTGGCTACTGGAATGGGCTGCCCAGGGAGGTGGTGGAGTCGCCGTCCCTGGAGCTGTTCAAGGCAGGATTGGACGTGGCACTTGGTGCCATGGTCTAGCCTTGAGCTCTGTGGTAAAGGGTTGGACTTGATGGTCCATGAGGTCTCTTCCAACCTTGGTGATAATGTGAGACTGTGAGACTGTGATGAAATGAGCAATGCTACCCCAGTGAGGATGTTTAGACTGTTCCACTGTTTTCCACTGCCTTTATCTAGCTGCAGATTCACTGCACAACATAAAATCCAACTGTGCAACCAGTTGCAGAGGTAACGAAAGATCATTCTGTAGAGGCTGTTCAATTAAATCTAATTCTCATCAGTAAATTAGATCTCTTCTCTTTTCTGAATGCCTTTTGTTCTGGCCAATTCAATAAATGTTTTAAAGTCATTATCTCTCTGGAAAGGGGACACACACTCATACTGGTTCTGTGGTGACTATGCTAACCCAACTACTTCCATAAACAGAGAGAAAGAGGTTGTCTGTCTGTGCTAGTTTGAGCACAGACACCCAAACCATCACACTGTCTTAGAATCAAACAGGGTTGGAAGGAACCATAGGGATCATCTAGTTCCAACCCCCCTGCCATGGCCAGGGACACCCTACCCTAGATCAGGCTGCCCATCATCCAGCCTGGCCTCAAACACCTCCAGCCATGGGGCCTCAACCACCTCTCTGGGCAACCCAGTCCAGCCTCTCACCACTCTCAGGCTGAACAACTTCCTCCTCATGTCCACTCTCAATCTCCCCACCTCCAGCTTTGCTCCATTTCCCCTAGTCCTGGCACTTCCTGATAGCCTAAAAAGTCCCTCCCCAGCTTTTTTTTAGGCCCCCTTCAGATACTGGAAGGCCACAAGAAGGTCACATCAGAGCCTCCTCTTTTCCAGACTGAACAGCCTCAACTCTTTCAGTCTGTCCTTAAAGCAGAGCTGCTGCAGCCCTCTGAGCATCCTTGTGGCCCTTCTCTAGATACAATCCAGCACATTCACATCCCTCTTGTAATAGGAGCTCCAGAACTGGATGCAGTACTCCAGGTGGGATCTTTCCAGAGCACAGAAGAGGAGAAGAATCACCTCCCTTGATCTCCTGGCCACATTTCTCCTGCTGTAGCCCAGGCTCTGGTTGGCTTTCTGGGCTGCAAGTGCACACTGCTGGCTCATGTTGAGCTTCTAACCCACCAGCACCCCCAAGTTCCTCTCCTCAGGGCTGCTCTCCAGCCACTCACTGCCCAGCCTGGATTTGTGCTTGGCATTGCCTCGACTCAGATGCAGGACCTTGCCCTTGGTCTTGTTGGACCTCATGAAGTTGGCTTGTGCCCACTCTCCAGCCTGTCCAGGTCCCTCTGGCTGGAGCCCTTCCCTCCAGTGTGTCTGCTGCACCACAGAGCTTGGTGTGGGCAGCAAACTTGCCGAGGCTGCACTCAGTACCACTGTCTATGGCACCTAGAGAGATGTTGAACAAGTCTCAACTGTTACATATGATGCATTGATCTTTGGTTTATTGTGCTATTAGTTCATGTATGGGTCTGGAGGCAGCTTAACATAGATACCTGAATTTGAACATCCCAAGCTAAGGGTTTTGTGTGGCTCATGATACAAAGTGCTGCTCTGCCTGGATTGTTAGTGGCCCTTGTTTGCAGAAATTGGGATGGGTTGGCATTGAAGATTACACTACAAAATAACAGCATTACAGAATGGTAGGGGTTGGATGGGACCTCTGGAGGTCATAGAGCCCAACCTACACTGCCAGGCAGGCTCACCTAGAGGAGGTCACACAGGAACATAGAATCATAGAATGGTTTAGGTTGGAAGGGACCTCAAGGATCATCCAGCTCCAACCCCCTGCCATAGGCAGGGACACCTCCCACTAGAGCCGCTTGCTCAAGGCCTCATCCAGCCTGGCCTTAAACACCTCCAGGGAGGAAGCAGCCACAACCTCCCTGGGCAACCTGTGCCAGTGTCTCACCACCCTCACTGGAAAGAACTTCCTCCTAACATCCAGTCTAAATCTCCCCTCTGCCAGTTTAAACCCATTCCCCCTCGTCCTGACACTACTAGACCTTGTAAATAGTCCCAGGTGGGTTTGGAATCTCTCCAGAGGAGACTCCACCACCTCTCTGTGCAGCTTGCTCCAGCACCCTTAAATTAAAGAAGTTCCTCCTCTTGTTTAGATGGAACTTTTTCTGTTCTGATTTCTACCCACTAGCCATGTCTCACTGGGTACCACTGAAAAATGCCTGGCTCCATCCCCCCTAACACCCATCCTTAAAGTACTGATCAGTATTGATGAGATTCCCCCTCAGTCTTCTCTCCACCAGACTAAAGACCTCCAGTTCTCTCAGAGAGATGTTCTGGTCCTCTCATCATTCTTGGAGCCCTCTGCTGTACCCTCTCCAGCAAGCCATAGAATCATATATTGCTATCCAAGGGTAACAGGGAGACAGCTTACCCAGCAGTGTCAAGACACAAGCCAATATTGCTATCAGTGCTCCCTCAGTCTTCTCTCCACCAGACTAAAGAGCTCCAGTTCTCTCAGAGAGATGTTCTGGTCCTCTCATCATCGTTGGAGCCCTTTGCTGTATCCTCTCCAGCAAGCCATAGAATCATACATTGCTATCTAAGGGTAACAGGGAGATGACTTACCCAGCAGTGTCAAGACACAAGCCAGTATTGCTATCAGTGCTCCAGTGCTAAGTCCTGCAGGCAAGATGTATGCTTCTGCATTGCATGTCTGAGCAATACCATCTGCATCACAATCACAGACTCTGATGGTGAGGGTATTAGTGCTACTAAGAGAAGGAGATCCGCTGTCCACGATGAAAATTGGCAAGTAGAAAACAGACTGCTCCTGTCTTCTGAACCCATTTCTTCTGGTTAATACTGTGGCAGTGTTATCTAGACAAAGGGATGGCAAAAATGAGATACATTACACATGATCTTTCTACAACACAAGCCTATAAATATTACAGTCTTCCACTTGGAAACAAGCAACCCTTTGTAAACACATTCATATTATTTTAACAGGGTTATTTTTCCCAAACATATTCTTCTGAAGCAGCAAAGGCAGGATCAGCTCAGAAATGCTACCCAACTGAAGGAGGAAATCTCTGTTTTCCACAAACAGCTGTCCCAAAATTCCAGGAGCATCTTTGGTTTTAGTGAAGCCCACAGTTCCACACTCTTGAGGTGTAATTGAAGTTGAGATGACTTTTAAAAAGGGAAGTAATAAAATTACTCTTCAGTGGTTGGATTATTTATATACCT
The DNA here is from genome assembly GCA_013400475.1 of Tricholaema leucomelas. Taxonomy (NCBI): domain Eukaryota; kingdom Metazoa; phylum Chordata; class Aves; order Piciformes; family Lybiidae; genus Tricholaema lacrymosa; species Tricholaema leucomelas. The sequence continues at coordinate 4,860 of WAAF01007522.1, forward strand.
ACTCCAGGCCTAACTTCCAAGGGTTCATTTCAGTTATACAGAAACACAGATCATAGAATCATAGAATGGTTTAGGTTGGAAGGGACCTCAAGGATCATCCAGCTCCAACCCCCTGCCATAGGCAGGGACACCTCCCACTAGAGCAGGCTGCTCAAGGCCTCATCCAGCCTGGCCTTAAACGCCTCCAGGGAGGAAGCATCCACAACCTCCCTGGGCAACCTGTGCCAGTGTCTCACCACCCTCACTGTAAAGAACTTCCTCCTAACATCCAGTCTAAATCTCCCCTCTGCCAGTTCAAACCCATTCCCCCTCATCCTGACATTCCCAGACCTTGTCAATAGTCCCTCCCCAGCCTTTCTGTAGGCTCCCTTCAGACACTGCAAAGCCACTCTAAGGTCTCCTCGAAGCCTTCTCTTAGTGGAAGGAATGAACATGTTAACAGAAGAAACACAGATGTCCTGTTAGTGGAAGGAATGAACATGTTAACAGTAGAAACACAGATGTCTTGTTGGTGGAAGGAATGAACATGTTAATAGAAGAGAAAGTTTTGAAGGTCAATTAAATACTTTTTTGAATTAAAACCAAACCAACCCAAAAAACAAAAGCCCAACAGTTGGTGCACAAATACAGATAACTGTGGATGTAACAAAGGCATGTGCCTGTTTTCAGTCTCAGTTGAGAGTCAAGATGACTCATTTAATGTCTAAAATGTGTGACTCAATGCTGCTCTGAGGTGGATGATTAAAAACTCCACGTGTCCTAAAACACATGTGCCAAAGTCATTGGGCACTGGAATGGGCTGCCCAGGGAGGTGGTGCAGTCGCTGTCCCTGGAGCTGTTCAAGGCAGGATTGGACGTGGCACTTGGTGCCATGGTCTAGCCTTGAGCTCTGTGGTGAAGGGTTGGACTTGGTGGTCTGTGAGGTCTCTTCCAACCTTGGTAATACTGTGAGACTGTGATACTGTGATACTGTGAAGTTGGCAGCTCCTGAGAGGTAGAGAGTTACACCTCCTAGAAAAGGTTGATCAGTTGTTCTGTCTATCTACCTATTTGCCTGTCTTGTTCAAAGACAGACATACTAATAGTCCTGTGAAGTTATCTTATTGTGCCATGATAGGTTGGACTGGATGAGCTTGGAGGTCTTTTCCAACTTGCTTGATTCTATGACCTATCTGGCAAAGCCTGATGTGTTGTGCCTCCCTCTGTGTGTCTGCCCAGAGCACTCTTGGTCCAAGATAGCAAATGGGAGATGTCAGGATGACACTTTGAGCAATCTGCTCTGGTAGAGGCTGTCCCTGTCAGTGCTGAAGAGGCTGGAAGTAGATCATGTTAGGAGGAAGTTCTTCACAGAGGGAGTGATTTGCCACTCAAATGGGCTGCTCAGAGAGTCAACCAACTGGGTAGAGTCACCAAGTCACCATCCCTGGAGGTGTTCAAGAAAAGCCTGGATGAGGCACATAGTGCTATGGTCTGGTTGACTGGATAGGGCTGGGTGATAGGTTGGACTGGATGACTTTGGAGGTCTCTTCCTACCTGTTTGATTCTATGATTCAATCACTCTTTCTGTGAAGAACTTCCTCCTAACATCCAGCCTAGACCTCCCCTGCCACAACTTGAGACTGTGACCTCTTGTTCTGCTGCCTGGCAGAAGAGACCAACCTCCAGCTGGCTACAACCTCCCTTCAGGTAGTTGTAGACAGCAACGAGGTCATCCCTGAACCTCCTCTTCTCCAGGCTAAATACCCCATTAAAAATATCCTATTCAGCTACTTGCATTATTATTAATGGATGATTTTGGAGGTCTCTTCCAGCTCTGGTCTTCAGAGCTTCTTCCAACCCAAACCATTCTCTGAATCTGTGAATTGCTTTTTCCAAAGGGTAAGTTCTCTGTCAGAGGGCCCTGCCTTTTCATCACATACTTCACAGTGCTTGCAACCAAATTCAAGTATTCAACTGCAACTTTATTGTTTTGAGCATTATTACTCTTAACACCTTCAGTTGCAAACTGCAAGCTGCTCTTGAGAAGAAAATTAAGTCTGTCAGTAACTAGATGCAGGGTAAGGCAATAAATAGCTGTGTGAGAGAACTTTATTATGTCACATGTGATACTCAGTGAATGGTGTTCAAAGTCTGGCTGATACTCTCAAGCAGTATCCTTTAGACCACCATATGCCTGAGGAGTTCTCATCTCATTAATAAGGATGTCTTTCATAGAATCATAGAATGGTTTAGGTTGGAAGGGACCTCAAGGATCATCCAGCTCCAACCCCCTGCCATAGGCAGGGACACCTCCCACTAGAGCAGGCTGCTCAAGGCCTCATCCAGCCTGGCCTTAAACACCTCCAGGGAGGAAGCATCCACAACCTCCCTGGGCAACCTGTGCCAGTGTCTTACCACCCTCACTGTAAAGAACTTCCTCCTAACATCCAGTCTAAATCTCCCCTCTTCCAGCTTAAACCCATTCCCCCTCGTCCTGACATTACCAGACCTTGTCAATAGTCCCTCCCCAGCCTTCCTGTAGGCTCCCTTCAGATACTGGAAAGCCACTCTAAGGTCTCCTCGAAGCCTTCTCTTCTCCAGGCTGCAGAGCCCCAACTCTCTCAGCCTGTCCTCATAGCAGAGCTGCTGCAGCCCTCTGAGCATCTTCGTGGCTCTCCTCTGGACCCGCTCCAGCAGTTCCATGTCCTTCTTGTGTTGGGGGCTCCAGAACTGCACACAGTACTCCAGGTGGGGTCTGAGGAGAGCAGAGTAAAGGGGGAGAATCCCCTCCCTTGCCCTGCTGCCCACACTGCTCTTGCTGCAGCCCAGCACAGGGTTGCTGTCTGGGCTGCATGTGCACACTGCAGGCTCATGTTGAGCTTTTCGTCAACCCAGACCCCCAGGTCCTTCTCCTCAGGGCTGCTCTCAGCCATTCACCACCCAGCCTGTATCTGTGCCTGGGATTGCACCGACCCAGGTGCAGGACCTTACACTTGGCCTTGTTAAACGTCATGAGGTTGGCCTGGGCCCACCTCTGCAGCCTGTCCAGGTCCCTCTGGATGGCATCCCTGCCCTCCAGCAAGTCAGCTGCGCCACACAGCTTGGTGTCATCTGCAAACTTGCTGAGGGTGCACTCAATTCCTCTGTCCTTTGTAGCTCTGGTTTGGTAGCAACCCATAAAAGAGCAATGCAACTGCACCACAGTGCCTATTTAGATCTGTTTGCCTCACCTAATAGCTAAAGTGACTGATACAAGCCCCAGCTGCTGTACTACACAGAGCAACTAACGAGAGCACTAATTGGGAGTGTGCTACTCAGATGCTTCAACTAATCGAAACGTGATGTCAGTGGGAGTCTTTGTATCAGTCTTTGGGGAAATACTCATGAGAAGTCTGTGTCAATATTGCAGGCAGCTTCTCTTGTTGAAGGCATTCTTCAGTAGGTGGTGGCACTTAAGGAAAGCAGAGGTCTTCCTTTCAAAACAGCAAATAGAAACAACCTTTCTAGATTTACCTTGCACTTGTTTGGTTTGGGTTATTTTTGTGCCCTGAGTTATGTTAATAACAGATAAATTCCTGGACATTTTTCAGTCACTGCCCCAAGGTAAAATCTAATTTAGATAATAAGATGTAAATACATGGGGAAAATATAAGAATGGTGACTTCTGGAGAGGGAAGATAAAAAAGAAATCAAACAAAAAAAGAGAGAGAGAAAAAAACTGAAGCTGCTGTTTAAGTGATTCAAACAACAGCTTAATTCCTTTGACAAATAATCTACTGATTAGATTATTTTCTAGGCTGATTGCAGTTTCATTTATGTCTGTACCAATACAGAAGTTTATGCCAGGTCAGCAAAATAGATTCAAAAGGAAAGGTGTGAGTGGTTGAATATTTACCTCAAGAGAATGTCCTTACCTTTGTTGTCCTGCAGTGTGAAATTGTGGTTATTTGCTGCCTCTGCTGTTAGGCTGAAGTAGAACTGGTGGCCATTTGGTGGGTCATCTTTATCAACTGCACTGATTTTCTGGATGACCTGTTGTGAGATACATTGGGGCTTTATTACATGGAATGGTAAAGAGCACAAAGTGTCAGGGTTGGAAGGGACCTCAAGGATCATCTAGTTCTAACTCCCCCTGCCATAGGCAGGGACATCTCACACTAGATCAGGTTGTCCAGAGCCACATCCAGCCTGGCCTTAAAAACTTCCTTGGATGAGGCTTCCAACACCTCTCTGGGCACCTTGTTTCAGTGTCTCACCATCCTAATGGTGAAGAACCTCTTCCTAACATCTAATCTAAATCTCCCCTCCTCTAGCTTGGATCCATTCCCCACAGTCCTATCACTACTGGATGCCCTAAAAAGTCCCTTCCCAGTTTTGTTGTAGCCCCCTTCAGATACTGGAAGGCCACAATAAGGTCTCCTTGGAGGCTTCTCTTCTTCAAACTGAGCAGCCCCAACTCTCTCAGCCTGACATCACAGGAGAAGAGCTCCAGCCCTGTGATCATAGAATCATAGAATGGTTTAGGTTGGAAGGGACCTCAAGGATCATCCAGCTCCAACCCCCTGCCATAGGCAGGGACACCTCCCACTAGAGCAGGCTGCTCAAGGCCTCATCCAGCCTGGCCTTAAACACCTCCAGGGAGGAAGCAGCCACAACCTCCCTGGGCAACCTGTGCCAGTGTCTCACCACCCTCACTGGAAAGAACTTCCTCCTAATTTCTCCTGATCTGGAGTTGCTGGAATGTGTCCAGAGAAAAGCCATCCTCATGGCCCTTCTCTGGACACATTCCAGCAACTCCAGATCTTTCTGTAACAGGGCTCCAGAACTGGACACAGTAGTGCAGGTACAGTCTTACAAGAGAGCTGTAGAAGGGGAAAATCTCCTCACTCAACCTGCTGGCCACACTTCTCTTGGTGCAACCCAGGATACAGTTGGCTTTCTAGGCACAAGTTGAGGCTGTGTCCCCTTGTCCTGTTGCTGGTTGTCTGGGAGAAGAGACCAACCCCCACCTGGCTAAAGCCTCCCTTCAGGTAGTTGTCAAGGTGAGATTGTTCATCCTGGAGAAGAGATGCCTCAATATTCACAGGGGGGCTATAAGAAAGATGGAGAAGGGCTTTGTAGCAGGGTCAGTTGTGGGAGAATGAGGATCATGGCTTTTAACTGAAACAGGGGAGCCTGAGGCTAAAGAGAAGGAAGACATTTTTTACACTAAGGGTAGTGAAACCCTGGCCCAGTTTTGCCCAGAGAGGTGGTAGATGTCCCATCCCTAAAAATATTCCAGGTGAGGTGGGACAGGGCTCTGAGCAACATCTAGTGGAAAATGTTCCTGCTTCCTGAAATGAGGGAAATATTCCAGGTGAGGTGGGACAGGGCTCTGAGCAACATCTAGTGGAAAAGTGTCCCTGCTCCCTGACATGAGGGAAATATTCCAAGTCAGGTGGGATAGAGCTCTGAGCAACATCTAGTGGAAAAGTGTCCCTGCTCCCTGAAATGAGGGAAATATTCCAGGACAGGTGGGACAGAGCTCTGAGCAACATCTAGAGGAAAAGTGTCCCTGCTCCCTGACATGAGGGAAATATTCCAGGTGAGGTGGGATAGAGCTCTGAGCAACATCTAGTGGAAAATGTTCCTGCTCCCTGACATGAGGGAAATATTCCAGGTGAGGTGGGATAGAGCTCTGAGCAACATCTAGAGGAAAAGTGTCCCTGCTCCCTGACATGAGGGAAATATTCCAGGTGAGGTGGGATAGAGCTCTGAGCAACATCTAGTGGAAAATGTTCCTGCTCCCTGACATGAGGGAAATATTCCAGGTGAGGTGGGATAGAGCTCTGAGCAACATCTAGAGGAAAAGTGTCCCTGCTCCCTGACATGAGGGAAATATTCCAGGTGAGGTGGGATAGAGCTCTGAGCAACATCTAGTGGAAAATGTCCCTGCTACCTGACATGAGGGGAATATTCCAGGTGAGGTGGGACAGGGCTCTGAGCAACATCTAGTGGAAAAGTGTCCCTACCCCGTGACATGAGGTTAGACTATAGATGATCTTTAAATGTCCCTTTCATCCCTAACCATTCTGTGATTCTATGATCCCATAGATGTGAAAGTCAGAGGTTGTAACAATATCTTCACAACTAAGTTTTACACCTGAGCCCCTCTCTTCAGAAGCATGGTGAAGGTGTTCTGGTTTGCTTACTATTTGCTTGTGCTGCAGATCAAAGCATCAGTTTTACTACCATAAGATGATTATATTTTACCTCACAGCTGACAGGCTTTCATGAGGCTTTGTCAATGCCTACCTGAGGAAAGCAAACATTAAAGAGCTCTCAAGCCATACCTGACCAGGTTGAGCATTTTCACAGACAGTTGTTTCATACTCCATGGCAAACTCAGGGGCATTGTCATTGATGTCAAGGATGGTGATGGCCACATAGCCTCTCCCAATCTGTGCTGGATTCTCTGTAGGAAAAGAAGCCAACATAACAATCAAGAAGAGCTAATTCCTTTGGGCCAGGGCATTTTTCTTTTGCACAGATGTGTGAAATCAATTGCAGTCCCTCCTAGAAAGATAAAGGAAGCCCTTGGCTTGATCTTCTGGACCTAGTGGAAACAATGTTTGTGCTTTTCAGCCACTACAACCAAACTAAGATTTTACACTGAGGGATGACAGGAAAATCTAACTCACTAATCGCATCGCATGGAAGGACAGGAGCAAGCTGATCTCCTGCTAACAACAAGATTCACATTGAGAACAGCACAGTTATTGCAGGTTCAATGATGCTGTTGTCCAAATTCAGGTTCATCAGGCTAGAAAAATGTTAAAAAAATTACTCCATGAGCTGTGTATAGCAGGAAAAAATAATAATGAAGAAGCTGGATGTCCAGACAAATCCCAAAGCCTTTAAAGTGCACACAGCTATCTTATTTCAACACTGCCAGTACACCTTGAGCACCTTAGCCCTGAGTTGGATTCTTCAAGTGGTCCACATCTCTGGCTAAGATTTGAATCTCTTCAGGGTCCAGTGTCACCAGTCCATCCCAAGCAGTAAGTGCACATCTCTAGCTAGGATTTGAGTATCTTCAGGGTCCAGTGTCACCAGTCCATCTCAAGCAGTAAGTGCACATCTCTAGCTAGGATTTGAGTATCTTCAGGGTCCAGTGTCACCAGTCCATCTCAAGCAGTAGGTGCACATCTCTAGCTAAGGTTTGAATCTCTTCAGGGTCCAGTGTCACCAGTCCATCCCAAGCAGTAAGTG
>WAAF01007523.1:689-11159 GCA_013400475.1 Tricholaema leucomelas
AGATGCCAGCTGTCTTTGCAAAGAGGGCACAGAGATGCCAGCTCTCTTTCTCTCTTTCCTGCAGGACCAAAGACACTTTGAAAACACCCTGAAACATTCCACCTGTGGGCCAGGGAAGCAGTAGCCCAGAGTGGGCATTCAGCTGAGATGCTGTGGCACTGTTGGGAGAGGAAGAGGGGAATGTTGTCCCCGCACTGTCTCTTGTCCTTCCCCTCACCGAGGAGCATGTCGCTCGGCTCAAGTGTGTCCTGGAGGGGGCTGCACAGAGCAGAGAGTGAGCTACAGCCAAAAGGCACCTGTGTGCTCTTCAGGGCAGGGCACCAGCGCTGCCTGCATACTGGCACAAGGCAAGAGTGCCCCTGTGCCCTGCCCCTCCCTGCCAGGGCCAGCCTGGGGGCTGCTGCACCTCCAAGCGAAGGCAGTGCACTCCAGGCTGATGGCAAAGGCTGAGCTCACATCTGAAGGAGCTCACATCTGGACAAATCCAGGGCAGGTTTGGTCCAGAGCTGGGTCAGCAGCAGCATCACAGACCTCGCAGGTGCTGTCCCTCGGCGGGGGGGGTCGTGGTGAGGGTGTCTGTGTGCCTCGCACAGCACCATGAGATGCAAACTGGCCAAGAGCCTTCCTCGAGCCACGCAGTCTTCAAAGGGAGAAAAGCACTCAGCCAGGCAGCCATGCCCTGCTCTGCTGCTGGCCCTGGGGCATGCAGGAAATGTGACTTTGAAGCACAAGTGCCCCCCACAGGACACCTGCCCCCCACTGTGGCTGTGGGCCCCTCATTACCACTACACGACTTGAGTGTGTTCCTCCTGCTGTGTTGCATTTCCTTGCCTGGAAGCAGAAACAGCTGTGGACCCTCTGGAATCCTCTGTCAAAGCTCCTGTGGGGCAGGGACAGACCCCTCCGTGGCTGCTGTGTGCTGTGGTTACAGCTATAGGGGTGAGGGCAGCTGGACCCCAGGGGCCACAGTAAGGACATGTGTCACCCCGTGAGGGTTCACGACTGTTCCCTGGGGGCCTGATGAATTCTCTTGGCATCATGCCAGGCTGTCAGGAGGCATCTCCATCAGTGTCACAGCCATCAGGTGTGGATGCAGACTGCACTAATCTCTCCTGAGTGTCTCTAGGCATTTCCCAGCTGACAGCATCACGGGGGTGATGGATGTGTGTTTGGCAGGAGCCCCACACTGCCCTCAGTGGTGCTGCCTCAGCCAGCACTGCAGAGAGGACACCAGGATGCCACCTTTGTTCCTTGCCAACCCTGTGTGTCTGCCCTCGGGGGGGGTCCCCCATAGGCGTGGTCCTGGAGATCAGAACTGTTTATCCAGTGCATGTCCCTGCCCTCGAGATGTGCCCAGGTACCCTGCAAAGCCAGGGGAAGTGCCACACAGCCCTGCAGGAACCCTTCCAATGCACACCACTGGGACACAGGAAGGGATATGCTGGGGCAGTGTGGCTGGAAAGCTGCCTGGCAGAAAGGGACCTGGGGGTGGTAATAGACAAAGTGCTCAGGATCAGCCAGCAGTGTGCCCAGGTGGCCAAGAAAGCCACTGGCATCCTGGCTGGGATTAGAAATGCTGTGGCCAGCAGGAGCAGGGAGGTGATTGTGCCCTTGGACTCGGCTCTGGTGAGGCCACAGCTCGAGTGCTGTGTTCAGTTTTGGACACCGCAATACAAGAGAGATGTGGAGGTGCTGGAGCAGGTCCAGAGGAGGGCAATGAAGCTGGGGAAAGGCCTGGAGAATAAATCTGATGAAGAGCAACTGAGGGAGCTGGGGATGGTTAGTTTGAAGAGGAGGAGGAGGAGGCTGAGGGGAGACCTCATTGCTGTCTACAGCTGCCTGAAGGGACATTGTGGAGAGGCTGCTGCTGGGCTCTGCTCACAGGTAACTGGAGACAGAACAAGAGGGAATGGCCTCAAGCTGTCCCTGGGCAGGTTTAGACTGGACATTAGGAACCATTTTTTTTCCCCAACAAGAGTGGTCAGGCATTGGAATGAGCTGCCCAGAGAGGTGGTGGTGTGGCCAACCCAAAAGTCATTTGGTTGTGGTACTTGAGGATATGTTTTAAGGGTGAACTTTGTAACATTGGACTTGGTGATCCTGAGGTCTTTTCCAACCAGAATGTTTCTGTGATTCTGTAATTCATTAAGAGGGAGTGTGGGGTGTGAAGCGAGCAGTAAAATGTGTTTCAGCTCAACACCTGTGTCCTGGGCAGGTGAATAGAATCTTCCTTGCACAAAGNGAGTGCTGTGGCTTTTGCTTTCACAGCACCCTTCTGCTGCACTGAGGCTATGGAGGGCTGCCAGTAGTGGAGGGAAAAACATCTGACAAGGCAGGTAGATGTCACTGAAACAGCCCTGGTCTGCCACAGCAGGCAGAAGCTTTGCTAGCAGAGGCAGTGGGAAGCCCCAGGGGAGAAAGGAGGCATGAACCCTACACAGAGGTGAGTGGGTGAGCAGGGAAAGCATCACCCCACTTTCTCTGCAGAGCCTGCCCCACTGCTCACAGCCAGACTGCCCTTCCCAGCCTCCCCCTGGCCTGGCAGTGGGCACACCTGCCCGGTGACACACAGCTGACAGGTCACTGGCACCAAGCAAGGCTGAGGAGGAAAGGAAAACTGGCACGGGCAGGCTAGCCTGTGGCCAAAGAAGACAGGGGTCAGGTGAGCAAGAGGAAGGAAAGCAGAGAAAGGACTAAGTGATGGGTAGACCAAGGACTGCTGTAGTGGCCAAGATAGTGGAGAGGGAGATGGGAACAAGTCCCCACAGGAGCCCTCACCTTTCAACCCTCCCTTGGCATCTCTTCTCTGCCCTTTTCAAGGACTTTGGCAGGGTGCAATGGTCAGAATTGTCTCTGCACTGATTTTGAGGAGCTAGCTCCTAGGTGTAGGTTTCAGAGGTTGGAGGCTTTTACTTCCTACCCTGAGCTGCTCAGGTGGATTCTGCCCAACAGCTGCAGTTGTACAGGACCAAGCTCAGAGATCAGGAGAGGAAAACCGTACTGCATGGGCACACTGTGCTGCATGGGCACTCCAGTGTCAGCATTGGCATCTGGTGCAGTGCACTGAGGGAAGCAGGCAGTGTGCTTAGGGCAAGCTCTCTCACCAGGAGTGTGCTGGTAGCCCACAGCAGCAGAAACACCACCAGGGACTCACATCCAGCCGTGCAGACCACCTCCCTGTTTGACCATCACCAAACGAAACCGGAGCCCTCCACTCCGTGGAGCCTTCCTCTGGGACAGGCTAAGGACAGGTTGCTCAGACAGTGGCTGTAAGGACACCTCCCAAGGCACGGCAGAGCTGTGCTCAGCACATGGCATAGCAGAGCTGTTCAGAGCACCAGCCAGGCAGCCCTGCAGTGCCACCCAACACCTGGACCCTGGTGTGGACGTTGCACCAGTGCTTAACAACCAGCAACCAGCTGTTGGAAGATGTCTGGGAGCAGGGCAGCAGGAAGAGCTCCCCTGTCCCATGGGAGAGGATTGCACCTGCATCCTTGGGGGAAGCAGCACTTAAAGCAGCAGTGAACCAATCTTGCCTTTCCCATTGCCCTCCTCAGCCTCCACTGCTGCAGCAGAGGGTGGGGCAATGGCATTTATTTTCTTTTTCACAGCCCTCAGGAAAAAGAGGATTTCAGAGGGATTTGAGCACAGCTCCCTAAATAGCTCCTTAGAATTAAGAGGTTTCACAGGGATTATTTTGAGCGGCTGACTGCAGTGCCAGGGAGAGACCAGCAGGTGCTGGGGGTGGTCAGGAAAAGCCAGGAGAGCTGTGGGTGAACAGAGGGAAGCAAAAATCTCCTTCTGAACCACAGCACTGGGGAGAGGTGAGCATCCCACCTCCCAGCCATGCACTTGCNGTCCAGAGGAGGGCAATGAAGATGGGGAAAGGCCTGGAGAATAAATCTGATGAAGAGCAACTGAGGGAGCTGGGGATGGTTAGTTTGAAGAGGAGGAGGAGGAGGCTGAGGGGAGACCTCATTGCTGTCTACAGCTGCCTGAAGGGACATTGTGGAGAGGCTGCTGCTGGGCTCTGCTCACAGGTAACTGGAGACAGAACAAGAGGGAATGGCCTCAAGCTGTGCCTGGGCAGGTTTAGACTGGACATTAGGAAACATTTTTTTTCCCAGCAAGAGTGGTCAGGGACTGGAATGAGCTGCCCAGGGAGGTGGTGGAGTCACCCACCCTGGGTGTGTTTAAGGGTGGTTTGGATGTGGTGCTTGGGGATATGGTTTAAAGGTGACCTTTGTAGAGAAGGGTTAGAGGTTGAGCCTGGTGATCCTGGGGGTCTTTTCCAAGCAGAATATGTCTGTGATTCTGTGATCTACACTGGACAGGGCTCTGGACACATTGGAGGGAGGGACACCAACCCCAGAAGTTGCTGCCATACCCTTGAGGGCCAAGGTAGTAATGTCACTGCTGGTGTGCAGCTCTGAGCAGGTCCAACCCTTGCCTGGCCCTCATCCATTTAACACAGTGTTAAAGGTGCAGGAAGTGGGGGACAGTTGTTAAAACACAGGTGGTGTGGAGTGCTGTGGCTTTTGCTTTCACAGCACCCTTCTGCTGCACTGAGGCTATGGAGGGCTGCCAGTAGTGGAGGGAAAAACATCTGACAAGGCAGGTAGATGTCACTGAAACAGCCCTGGTCTGCCACAGCAGGCAGAAGCTTTGCTAGCAGAGGCAGTGGGAAGCCCCAGGGGAGAAAGGAGGCATGAACCCTACACAGAGGTGAGTGGGTGAGCAGGGAAAGCATCACCCCACTTTCTCTGCAGAGCCTGCCCCACTGCTCACAGCCAGACTGCCCTTCCCAGCCTCCCCCTGGCCTGGCAGTGGGCACACCTGCCCGGTGACACACAGCTGACAGGTCACTGGCACCAAGCAAGGCTTAGGAGGAAAGGAAAACTGGCACGGGCAGGCTAGCCTGTGGCCAAAGAAGACAGGGGTCAGGTGAGCAAGAGGAAGGAAAGCAGAGAAAGGACTAAGTGATGGGTAGACCAAGGACTGCTGTAGTGGCCAAGATAGTGGAGAGGGAGATGGGAACAAGTCCCCACAGGAGCCCTCACCTTTCAACCCTCCCTTGGCATCTCTTCTCTGCCCTTTTCAAGGACTTTGGCAGGGTGCAATGGTCAGAATTGTCTCTGCACTGATTTTGAGGAGCTAGCTCCTAGGTGTAGGTTTCAGAGGTTGGAGGCTTTTACTTCCTACCCTGAGCTGCTCAGGTGGATTCTGCCCAACAGCTGCAGTTGTACAGGACCAAGCTCAGAGATCAGGAGAGGAAAACCGTACTGCATGGGCACACTGTGCTGCATGGGCACTCCAGTGTCAGCATTGGCATCTGGTGCAGTGCACTGAGGGAAGCAGGCAGTGTGCTTAGGGCAAGCTCTCTCACCAGGAGTGTGCTGGTAGCCCACAGCAGCAGAAACACCACCAGGGACTCACATCCAGCCGTGCAGACCACCTCCCTGTTTGACCATCACCAAACGAAACCGGAGCCCTCCACTCCGTGGAGCCTTCCTCTGGGACAGGCTAAGGACAGGTTGCTCAGACAGTGGCTGTAAGGACACCTCCCAAGGCACGGCAGAGCTGTGCTCAGCACATGGCATAGCAGAGCTGTTCAGAGCACCAGCCAGGCAGCCCTGCAGTGCCACCCAACACCTGGACCCTGGTGTGGACGTTGCACCAGTGCTTAACAACCAGCAACCAGCTGTTGGAAGATGTCTGGGAGCAGGGCAGCAGGAAGAGCTCCCCTGTCCCATGGGAGAGGATTGCACCTGCATCCTTGGGGGAAGCAGCACTTAAAGCAGCAGTGAACCAATCTTGCCTTTCCCATTGCCCTCCTCAGCCTCCACTGCTGCAGCAGAGGGTGGGGCAATGGCATTTATTTTCTTTTTCACAGCCCTCAGGAAAAAGAGGATTTCAGAGGGATTTGAGCACAGCTCCCTAAATAGCTCCTTAGAATTAAGAGGTTTCACAGGGATTATTTTGAGCGGCTGACTGCAGTGCCAGGGAGAGACCAGCAGGTGCTGGGGGTGGTCAGGAAAAGCCAGGAGAGCTGTGGGTGAACAGAGGGAAGCAAAAATCTCCTTCTGAACCACAGCACTGGGGAGAGGTGAGCATCCCACCTCCCAGCCATGCACTTGCCTGCTCTACTGGGTGAGCCAAAAGGAAGGAGGAGCAGAGTGGTGGTCAGAAAGGCCACGGTCCTCAATTCCAGAGAGAGNAGAAGCACTCATTACAGAGGAACCACTGGCAGGGGGCACAGCAGCTGCCATTCCCTGGGGATCTGGAGCCTGACATCAAAATGCCAACAGGCAGATAGGGCTTTCTGTAGAAGGAGCTCAAGGGCCCACTGCCATCCCTGCCTTCTCACCAAGACTGGAAACCTGTGTGTGGTGCAGGGAGGAAGGCTCTTGGGGCGCTAAAGATGGGGTGAGTTTGAAATGCTGGAGAAGGGAATCAAGTCAGTCAGACAGGACTTGACTAAGGGCAAACTCCTCCCTGCAAAGCTATGAATGCCAGACCTTGCAGATGCAAACATTCCTGGTGGAGATGAAAGAGTGCAAAAGAAGGCAAGCCCACAAAAGCTTCCACAGCAGGCAGGGCTCTGCAGAGGCTGATGGAACACGAGCTGAAACGCCTCTTCCAGCAATAGCAAGAGACAGCAGTGCTTGGCACAGTGCTTTCTAGAGCAAAAAGGAGGAGAAGACAGCTGAAACATCATTATAATTTTATATTGGGATGGAAATTAGTTCTTAGGGATCAGATTCACAGAAGGCTGAGCTCCTCCATGGGCTGCTGAGCTCCTCCATGCACTGCTGAGCTCCTCCATGGGCTGCTGAGCTCCTCCATGGGTTGCTGAGCTCTAGCTTCCAGCAGGCAGGAAGGTTGAAAGCGTGCTCGGCAGGAGGCTGAGCCACAGGCACACAGGAACAAGGCTGGAAGCAGAGTGCAGGAGAGGAGCAGGGAAGTGAGACTGATGGTAACAGAGAGACAGACAGAAATGGGCTAAGATTGGAAAGGAGAAGAGAAAGGAGAGAGAGCTGTGATGTGATAGTAGTGAAAATAAAAAGCAGGAAGAAGCAAGCTGAGGGATAGAACTTCCACTGGATGGATGAACAAGGGGACACAGGCTCAAGTTGTGCCAGGGGAGGTCTAGGCTGGATGTTAGGAGGAAGTTGTTGTCAGAGAGAGTGATTGGCATTGGAATGGGCTGCCCAGGGAGGTGGTGGAGTCGCTGTGCCTGGAGGTGTTGAAGCAAAGCCTGGCTGGGGCACTTAGTGCCATGGTCTGGCTGATTGTCTAGGGCTGGGTGCTAGGTTGGACTGGCTGAGCTTGGAGGTCTCTTCCAACCTGGTTGATTCTATGATTCTAAGGGCTCAGAAGCACTCATTACAGAGGAACCACTGGCAGGGGGCACAGCAGCTGCCATTCCCTGGGGATCTGGAGCCTGACATCAAAATGCCAACAGGCAGATAGGGCTTTCTGTAGAAGGAGCTCAAGGGCCCACTGCCATCCCTGCCTTCTCACCAAGACTGGAAACCTGTGTGTGGTGCAGGGAGGAAGGCTCTTGGGGCGCTAAAGATGGGGTGAGTTTGAAATGCTGGAGAAGGGAATCAAGTCAGTCAGACAGGACTTGACTAAGGGCAAACTCCTCCCTGCAAAGCTATGAATGCCAGACCTTGCAGATGCAAACATTCCTGGTGGAGATGAAAGAGTGCAAAAGAAGGCAAGCCCACAAAAGCTTCCACAGCAGGCAGGGCTCTGCAGAGGCTGATGGAACACGAGCTGAAACGCCTCTTCCAGCAATAGCAAGAGACAGCAGTGCTTGGCACAGTGCTTTCTAGAGCAAAAAGGAGGAGAAGACAGCTGAAACATCATTATAATTTTATATTGGGATGGAAATTAGTTCTTAGGGATCAGATTCACAGAAGGCTGAGCTCCTCCATGGGCTGCTGAGCTCCTCCATGCACTGCTGAGCTCCTCCATGGGCTGCTGAGCTCCTCCATGGGTTGCTGAGCTCTAGCTTCCAGCAGGCAGGAAGGTTGAAAGCGTGCTCGGCAGGAGGCTGAGCCACAGGCACACAGGAACAAGGCTGGAAGCAGAGTGCAGGAGAGGAGCAGGGAAGTGAGACTGATGGTAACAGAGAGACAGACAGAAATGGGCTAAGATTGGAAAGGAGAAGAGAAAGGAGAGAGAGCTGTGATGTGATAGTAGTGAAAATAAAAAGCAGGAAGAAGCAAGCTGAGGGATAGAACTTCCACTGGATGGATGAACAAGGGGACACAGGCTCAAGTTGTGCCAGGGGAGGTCTAGGCTGGATGTTAGGAGGAGGTTGTTGGCAGAGAGAGTGACTGGCATTGGAAGGGGCTGCCCAGGGAGGTGGTGGAGTCACCGTCCCTGGAGGTGTTCAAGCAAAGCCTGGATGAGACACTTAGTGCCATGGTCTGGTCGATTGGCCAGGGCTGGGTGCTAGGTTGGGCTGGATAAGCTTGGAAGTCTCTTGCAACCTGGTTGGTTCTATGATTCTATGAACATCATCCCCAACAGCTCATGGCTCCCCTGATGGCTGTGCTAGCAGTCAGGATGGTGCAGCCTCAGCAGCTGGCTGCACAGACACTTCCCAAGGGAAGTCAGCAGTGGCTCACAGCGGTGGGTGTAAGCATGGTGACTGTGTCCTACCAGTTATCCCCAGGAGCTCCTGCCTCCCACCAGCTGGGGTTTAGGTGTTGCCACATCCTGAAGAAAAGTTTAAGCTGCACCACTCATGGGCACTATGCTGCATCTTACTGCTTCCCACCTGGGAACACAGCCAGGGAGGATGTTTAGCAAGAGCTACCTTGCTCCAGCTGGGGAAGGGCATTGCAGGTTGCTGGACCTGTCACACAGCAGGCATCCTGTGTCTGCACAAAGCTGATTGCAGCTGGGAGTGGTCAATGTAGGACAGCAGGACGGCCTCTAGCAAAGGGCCCTCCATTAACCCATTTAAACTGCCCCTTTTAGGGTCAGGGGGTGGCTATGGCACACAGCCACAGAGGGCAAGATGCTGCAGAGCTAAAAGGCTTCCTACTCTGCTAGGCTCTAGCTCACAGTGCCAGGCCCAATGGATGCAGTGAAAATGGAGACTGCAGAGGGCTGAAATGTGGCACCTGGGGGCAGCACACACTGCCCTGGTACCCTTCTCCAGCCTAGGGGCTACAACCACCTACAGCTGGCAGCACACTGGACCCCTCAGTGAGTTCCCTCATTCTGCCAGATCCCTTCCAGGTGTGCATTTGCTGGGACTGGTTTATGCTAGCTCAGTCAGCATTCCTCTGGGATTTGAAACCTGTGTCAGCTGGCTCTCGGGAGCAGCAACACAGCTGGGTGCTCTACGATGCTCTGCAGAGGTTCACACGGAAAGGCAGGAAGAAGAAGAGCAGAGAACTGGTCAGCAATCAGTCTAAGCTCTTCAGAAAGGTCTCACCAACGGGAGGAAGACCTGGGCACCAGCTGCTCCTCCCCGAGAGCCTGGAGCAGGATGTTGCAGGACAAAGAGAGTCACCACCCAGCACCCCGGTGGCAGCTTGCTCAGGGCCTTGGGAAACTGGGTTGGGAGGAGGATATGTGAGAGGATTCCTCCACCAGGTCCTCTCTTCGACATGCAATAGTTGCTGTGGAGCTAGGAACAGCAAAGCTGTGCTGGAGGAGCTCGAGAGACAATGTGGCACAAGAAGCTAAAGCGCAGGGGGAGGAGGTCCAGGCTCTCCTCCTAGACGGCGGCGTCCGAGCCCCTCCCGTTCAAGGATGTCTTTGGCTGGAGGCTGTTGTTCTGAGCCTGCATCTCTGGCTTGGGCTGTGTCATCTGCTGGAAACGCTGCCCGGGGGTGAAAGAAAGAGAATGTCAGCCAGGGGGGCAGGGGCAGCAGCCGAGGGTGGAGAGCCCTTACTCCAAGACCTCAGAGGTGGCCCTGGTTACAGGATGAGGGGACGGTGCACGCCGCAGGAGTTATCCCTCCAGAGCCTTTCAGCAAGCCACTGAAAGCCTCTCTAAGTCACCTTTGCTTTGGTGCTCCACGCAGCACAGCAGCTCCTCCTAGTACCTGCAGTACAGGGATTGCCCTCATGAAGTGGGCAACCTGTCACTGAGGTGCCAGCAGGAACAGGGGCTGGAGCAGAGCTTTTCCCAGCTCCCACCGTTTTCCAGCCAGGGTTGGTTCCAGAGCATTCCTAACCAGCTGCCCCAGGCTGAGGGAGCTGGGGGTGTGCAGCCTGCAGAAGAGGAGGCTCAAGGCAGACCTCATTGCTGTCTACAACTACCTGAAGGGAGGCTGTAGCCAGGTGGGGTTGGGCTCTTCTGCCAGGCAAGCAGCAACAGAAGAAGGGGACACAGTCTCAAGTTGTGCCAGGGGAGGTCTAGGCTGGATGTTAGGAGGAAGTTGTTGGCAGAGAGAGTGATTGGCATTGGAATGGGCTGCCCAGGGAGGTGGTGGAGTC
>WAAF01007523.1:11414-21621 GCA_013400475.1 Tricholaema leucomelas
AACATCCAGCCTATACTTCCCTCAGCACAACTTGAGGCTGTGTCCCCTTGTTCTGTTGCTGCTTGCCTGGCAGAAGAGCCCAACCCCACCTGGCTACAGCCTCCCTTCAGGGAGCTGCAGACAGCAATGAGGTCTGCCCTGAGCCTCCTCTTCTGCAGGCTGCACACCCCCAGCTCCCTCAGCCTCTCCTCACAGGGCTGTGCTCCAGGCCCCTCACCAGCTTTGTTGCCCCTCTCTGGACACCTTCCAGCACCTCAACATCTCTCTTGAGTTGAGGAGCCCAGAACTGGACACTTCTGCTCGTCAGGGAGGGATTAATGTTGCAGGTTGCAGAAAAGAAGGCATTGAAGAAAAGAAGGCTTGAACCTGACCTGAAGAGGCAGCACCAAGTCAGGGAGAGGCTCTTTTGCACAGAGGGAAAGGAGCTCCTGCTCTCTGAAGTGGCTGTTGCTGGGTGAAGTCCCTGCAGTATTCACTGTGCTGCTTCTGCCATTCATAGCCTTTTTTATGCCTTCACATTCATGCTCAGCAGCACTAAAGTGACTTGTAATCTTCCCTGCCTGTCAAAACCACTTTATTCAGCACTGCCATCTAATTTCCCTCCAGCTCCAGCTCTATTACAAACTAATCCAGGATCTGTGCATGGAAGAGGCCAAAAATTCTGTCTCTCTGAAACCAACACACACACAGAAGCCAGCTTTTTTTCCTGCTGCCATCTGCTGCTCACTCCTGGGTCCATGGACAGTGGGGATGAGTTCTGGGTCTCCTGTTGCATGTGGGACACACCAACCACTCACACTGCTGACTTGCACTGCTGCTTTGCAAGCACCGAGGGAATGGGTGGAAACTTGCACCTCAGCTGCCCCAACACGTCAGGAAAGGTCACCACCCCTAGTGGGGGCAAGACTGAGCTTAAGCAATCTGTAGTTGCAGTCTTCCCTTCTCCTTCACATCTCCAGCTCATATTAAGAGGTGATAAGAAAGGTTGTGGAGTCTCCTTCGCTGGAGACTTTCAAGGCCTGTCTGGATGTGTTCCTGTGTGACCTGAGATTGACTGGGTGGTCCTGCTCTGGCAGGGGGGAGTGGACTCGATGATCTCCTTGGGTCCCTTCCAACCCCTAATGTCTTGTGAGCCTGTGACCTGGACAAGAAAGATCTGGACATGCTGGAACATGTCCATAGAAGAGTCATGAGGATGATGAGAGGGCTGGAGCACCTCTGCTATGGAGATGGACTGAGAGAGTTGGAGCTGGAGAAGAGAAGGCTCAAAGACCTTATTGTGGCCTTCCAGCATCTGAAGAGGGCTACAAGAAAGCTGGGGAGGGACTTTTTTGGGTGTTGGATAGTGACAGGACTGGGAGGAATGGATCCAAGCTAGAGGAGGGCAGATTCAGATTAGATGTTAGGAAGAAGTTCTTCAGCATGAAGGTGGTGAGACACTGGCACAGGTTGCCCAGGGAGGTGGTGGAAGACTCGTCCCTGGAAGTTTCTAAGGCCAGGCTGGATGTGGCTCTGAGCAATCTGATCTAGTGTGAGAGAGCCAGTGGCATCCTGGCCTGCATCAGGAATGGTGTGGCCAGCAGGAGCAGGGAGGTCATTCTGCCCCTGTACTCTGCACTGGTTAGACCACACCTCGAGTACTGTGTCCAGTTCTGGGCCCCCCAGTTTAGAAGGGACATTGAGATGCTTGAACGTGTCCAGAGAAGGGCAACGAGGCTGGGGAGAGGCCTCGAGCACAGCCCTACGAGGAGAGGCTGAGGGAGCTGGGATTGTTTAGCCTGGAGAAGAGGAGGCTCAGGGCAGACCTTATTGCTGTCTACAACTACCTGAGGGGTGGTTGTGGCCAGGAGGAGGTTGCTCTCTTCTCTCAGGCAGCCAGCACCAGAACAAGAGGACACAGCCTCAGGCTGCGCCAGGGGAAGTTTAGGCTCGAGGTGAGGAGAAAGTTCTTCACTGAGAGAGTCATTGGCCACTGGAATGGGCTGCCCAGGGAGGTGGTGGAGTCGCCGTCCCTGGAGCTGTTCAAGGCAGGACTGGACGTGGCACTTGGTGCCATGGTCTAGCCTTGAGCTCTGTGGTGAAGGGTTGGACTTGATGATCTGTGAGGTCTCTTCCAACCTTGGTGATACTGTGAGACTGTGATACTGTGTGTCCCTGGCCATGGGAGGGGGGTTGGAACTAGATGATCCTTGAGGTCCCTTCCAGCCCTGACAATTCTATGATTCTATAAGGAGACCTCAAAACATCTGAGAAAGGACCTGCTGTTGGCACTGCTGCTGGTCTCCAACACAAAAATTAAAGAACCTGATCTCAACCTCATCTGAGAGTGCAGAAACTGAAAAGAGCTCTGAAACACCAGACTTGCCCAGTTTCCTCACCCTAAGCCCATCCAAATGGAGAGCTGGGAGGAAGGAAAGCCAAATTCACCTGCAGAGGTAGAGAGCCTGAGGCTGACCCAAGCCCACCAATTGCAGCCAAATTCCTTTCTGAATTAAACATTGTTCAAAATACAACATCCATGGGCTAAGTCTGTGGGGTTCAGACGGTGTCTTGTGGCTGTTGCACTTGGCCTGGGAAAGCCAGAGGTCAGCACCCCTGCAGTGACTGCTTAACACTTGTAGCTTGCAGCAGTCCACACCAAGTAACTCTGCAGGCTCACGATGCTGTGGCTGGAGAGCTGCCTGGCAGAAAGGGACCTGGGGGGGGGTTCTAATTGACAAGTGGCTGAATATGAGCCAGCAGTGTGCCCAGGTGGCTGAGAAAGCCACTGGCATCCTGGCTGGGGTTAGAAATGCTGTGGCCAACAGGAGCAGGGAGGTGATTGTCCTCTTGGACTCGGCTCTGGTGAGGCCACAGCTCGAGTGCTGTGTTCAGTTTTGGGCACTGCAATACAAGAGAGATGCGGAGGTGCTGGAGCAGGTCCAGAGGAGGGCAATGAAGATGGGGAAGAGCCTGGAGAATAAATCTGATGAAGAGCAACTGAGGGAGCTGGGGATGGTTAGTGTGAAACAGAGGAGGCTGAGGAGAGACTTCATCACTATCTACAGCTACCTGAAAGGACTTTGTGGAGAGGCTGCTGCTGGGCTCTGCTCACAGGTAACTGGAGACAGAACAAGAGGGAACGGCCTCAAGCTGAGGCTGGGCAGGTTTAGACTGGGCATTAGGAAACATCTTTTCCCAGCAAGAGTGGTCAGGCATAGGGATGTGCTGCCCAGGGCAGTGGTGGAGTCACCAATCCTGGATGTGTTTAAAAGTCATTTGGATGTGGTGCTTGGGGGGATGGTTTAAGGGTGAGCTTTGTAGAGTAGGGATAACAGTTGGACTTGGTGATCCTGGGGGGCTTTTCCAAGCAGCATGTGTCTGCTTTGGCAGGGGGGTTGGACTGGGTGAGCTTTGGAGGTCCCTTCCAGCCCCTGACATGGTGATTCTATGATTCTATGACTCTGCTGAGACAGGCCAGCTAACCACAGCTCGCGGCCAGGCGCCGCTGGGGACTGGCACCTCTCTTGGTTAAGAAACCTTCAAGATTTCTTTCCAGTCTCTCACAGGGCTCTGCACCAAAGAGATGTCCAAGGGCAGGGCTCCCCTTTTGTGGTGGTGACAACACAAAGCTCAGTGAAGTCTATCCACTTGGCCAGATGCAGCCAGCTGTGTGCTGCTCGGCGGTGCTCCCAGCCGCTCCGAGATGTTAGCACTTAGTAACGCCACTAACTGCTTCCCAGCCAGCCCCTGCCTCTGCATGGCTTTGCACACTAGAGCTGATCTGAGCCCTCCTGGAGCTGTGCAGAGCTCCTGAAGCACCATCCTGACATGCTCTGACAGCTTTGTCAAAGCAGAGCCTGCTTAGTTGTTCTTAGTTTCAGGGCAGCAGGGGGCTTGCTCTGAGCAGAGAAGAGAGGAGGAGAAGCTGTTCGTACCTGCCGGAGAGTCCCGGTGGAGGTGAAGAAACAGTACATCATGTATCCTGGAATCAGCACCATGGAGGACAGAGCCATGAGCCAACCAATGCCTTGCCCCCAAGCCGGATAAACGTATTTGCCTAGTGTCAGGGGGGTCATTTCCACCACGCTGAAGAAGAACACACCCTGGGGAAACACAACCAGCCACTGCAGGTGAAACCGTGCAAAAGCAGGCTCCAGCCAGCCAGGCTTTCATGCACTGTCCTCTAGCTCAGACAAGCAGTGCCCCCACACCAACGCCTCTACAGCCCATCCAAACTGAGAGGCTCTGCTGGATGTACCCCTACATTGTTTGCCTTCTTCTCCTACCCTACTCAGACAGGCAGTGCCCCCCACACCAACTCCTCTACAGCCCATCCAAACTAAGAGGCTCTGCTGGTTGTATCCCTACACTGTTTGCCACCTTCTCCTACCCTACTAGCAGTGCCCCCCACACCAACTCCTCCACAGCCCATCCAAACCAAGAAGCTCTGCTGGATGTACCCCTACATTGTTTGCCTTCTTCTCCTACCCTACTCAGACAGGCAGTGCCCCCCACACCAACTCCTCTACAGCCCATCCAAACCAAGAAGCTCTGCTGGATGTACCCCTACATTGTTTGCCTTCTTCTCCTACCCTACTCAGACAGGCAGTGCCCCCCACACCAACTCCTCTACAGCACATCCAAACTAAGAGGCTCTGCTGGATGTACCCTTGCAGATAGAATGCCCCAGGTCTTACCAGGCAGACAAGGGGAGTGAAGAAGGCCCAGCAGATCTTCCACCAGACACAAGGTTTGTAGCCAATCATTTCTTCAATGTTCCTGTAGAACCTGTTCACACCTAGGAGGAGAAATGAGTGCTGGAAAAAGCCATCCCACCTCAGCTCTGCGGGCAGCACCTCTGCTCAGGCACAGCACAGGCTGCCCACAGCAACAGGCTGACAATGTTGGGCACTGCCTAGGAGGGCTGAGAACTCAACCCCAAATTCATGCTAGCAGCTTCCATGTTTCTGGTGTCCTCTTGAAGGACTAGAGGCAGAACTCTAGGCCACTGCCAGTTCATGCAGAGGTCTTTGTGGTGTCCTATAGCAACGAGACGACAGCCTTCTGCTTCTGGGGGTTTTGAGGCTGTTGTGGGTTTGTTTCTGTTGTGTTTTCTGCAGCTGTCACCCTTAGCTATTTTCAGTTGCAAAGTTTTCACTGGTTCCACTGTGGGAGGCTTCTGAAATAACCCTCTGTGCCCGTGGAGGAAACAAAGGGACAATGTCCTTTATCGCTTACCGTAACACCAAGAAATGGAGATGGTCTCAAAGAAGACGAGGAAGAGCAGACACATGCCACTGGCTGAGTAGTAATCAAACAGCTTGAAGACATAAATGCCACCCTGAGGGGACAAAAGCAGGGTCCAGGAGTTTAATTCTAGATTATGGCCAACAGTATCAGTCGGTTGCTTGGGTTGTTGCTATCTCTGCCTGCTGGCTTTAATGCTAATTTCCTCGGACAGCGGAGCCAGCGTTGCACTGGAGTCTGCTTCCCAACAGCAACACTGACGTGCTCGTGCAGGCAGTTAGCCAACCTGTTCTGGCACAGCCAAGGGCAAGGAGAAGTGCAGAGATTCACAAAGGGCACTCAGTGAACGAGGGGTTAAGAAGCAATGCAGACTTTTAAGCAGGACCCTCAGTACCCACAACTCTAACCTCATTTAAAACCCAGTTTGAAAGGATTTAGGCAGGGTTTTATTGAGCAGTGAATGGTGAGTCTCTGGTTTAGAGGGAGTTGCTTCCTTTAGTCTGCTCTGCCTCTTCCAGGAGCTTTGCTGTCTTGCCTTCTGCATTGCTCCACTCAGCCCTAACCTCCACACACATGATCCCTGGCTCCAGACCCAGAGGATCAGAGCCCCAGTGGACTGGTCTTTATGTTATTTTAAGCCTTTGCACTAACTGGGCTTTGGTGGCTTGAGCCCTTAATGCAAAGAGCAAAAAACCAAGGCAGCCTGAACACAGGATGGTGGTAAAAAGTCTGGAGACATCCTAAGCCACATGAGATGCAGCAGTGATGAGCAAGCCCAATCCTTCAGCATTAGGATGACCCTGATGGATGCTGTTGCTTCTCCCAAAGCTTTCAGTGCTGCTATGCTACACCACAGTGACTAGAAAGTGGCCAAGAATGGAGGTACCTGGGTGATGTTGGAGAATCCAATGAGATAGGAGATGAAGCAGACCACAGCAATGAAGATCTTCTTCCTGGCTCTCAGGAGATGAGGATACTCATCCATCAGGGCTGTAATGAACCCTTCCACAGTGCAGAACTACAGGGAAAGGTATACACCAAAGACATATATGTAAGGATCTTAGGCTGACATCATCACCTCCTGCATTTGACTCCAGTCTTGGGAGACTCTGCTCTCTGCAGACTCTCTGCACAAAACTGGTCCAAACCATCTCCTGAGAATGCCTCTCTGCCTCTGCTGAATATAGAGGGAGCTAAAAGCATCAGGGTGAAACACCTAAAATGAGATAAAAGTCTGCTTCCTGTCTCCTGTGGAAAGCCTCCCTGTTCTTTTCCTTCTCTACAACCTCCCCACCACTGCCTTGCTGCTGCGGGCTGCCAGGCTCAGCCACAGCAACAGCTCTGCTTGCAGTGAGCAGGCTGCCTGCTGATGGAGCATGTGCAGGGCCTTCCTTGCTCTTCCTTTCCCATGGGTGCTCTTCTCAGCCTTTTGCAGCAGCACTTGTGATGGCCAATGAACTAAAACACTCACTGAAGAATCACAGAATCAACCAGGTTGGAAGAGACCTCCAAGATCATCCAATCCAACCTAGCACCCAGCCCTGGCCAATCAATCAGACCATGGCACTAAGTGCCCCAGCCAGGCTTGGCTTCAACACCTCCAGGTACAGTGACTCCACCACCTCCCTGGGCAGCCCATTCCAATGCCAATCACTCTCTCTGACAACAACTTCCTCCTAACATCCAGCTTAGACCTCCCCTGGCACAACTTGAGCCTGTGTCCCCTTGTTCTGTTGCTGCTTGCCTGGCAGAAGAGGCCAACCCCACCTGGCTACAGCCTCCCTTCAGGTAGTTGCAGACAGCAATGAGGTCTGCCCTGAGCCTCCTCTTCTGCAGGCTGCACACCCCCAGCTCCCTCAGCCTCTCCTCACAGGGCTGTGCTCCAGGCCCTTCACCAGTCTCCATGAGCAAAGCAAATCAACTTTCCAATCAATTTTCCTGTTAGTTCTGCCAGATGGCATGAGGACAGTTTGGTTATAAATATTTGAGGTGCATCCTTCCCTCCTATTGCTCGATAAATCATGAGCTTCACTTCTGTATCTCACTCCCAGAAAGCTCTGGTACCACACAGCCCTCAGAGAGCACATCCTGCCTCTAGCAAAAATCCTGGGAAGCTTATGAAGGCAGCAGGCTTTGAGCTTTCCTCATCACCCTCAGTATATGCATCAGCCAGAGCAAGGAAAATGAAAGAGGTTTCCTTGCTGTTGATGTCAGAGGCCACTGTGGCTCTGGGAAAGCACTCTGGAAAGTCCTGGCTGTTTCAGATTTGGCTTTGAACAGGGAAACAAGAAGAACAAAACCCTAGAGTGGGGGTGGAGATAGTGACACACAGGCTAAGGAGAGCAGCAGAGGGCTGGGAAGATGTATTGAAGATGTGGAGGAATCTGTGCTGCTCCTATAGCTAGGCAGGGACAGTGAAAGAGCTTGCACACCCTGGCTGCTGGGGTTGGCTTCCATGTGGGACAGAAGGAAGCAAGGGGAGATGTTTTATGCCCACAGAGTGCAGTATTCCCTGAGCACCAAACTCAGCTGCATGAGCTGAGCCTTTTATGTTGGACATGAGTGCTCTCAAAGCAGCTCCTGCTCTCCAGGCATGGCATAAGCTGTCTTTATACTCATCAGCAGAGAGCTTTTTACCCTTTCCCACCCAGCTCGTTGTCTGGAAGAGTCAGAGCTAAGTTGGCACCACATTGTGAAGAGCTGGTACATCAGAAAACCACTGTCAACAGCTATTCTTTCCACTTGGATGCATGGCCAGGTGCTGCTAGAGCCGGGGGAAGGCAGAGAGGGAAAAGGGTTCAGAGGGGAGTTAGGGGTGGTCAGGGGTAGAGGGTGGATGTAAGGAGTGTCCAGTGAAGAAGAAGATGTCTCACACAACATGAGGGAGTAAAGCTGACAGCCCTTTGGTGTAGGAAGAGGGAAGCCAAGTCAGGGAAGGCAGAGAGGGAAATATCAGGGAGATGGGTGATGAGGAACAGGGCTACAAAGTGCAGTGAAATCTCTTTGGCTCTTACCAAAATCAGAGAATCATAAAATCAACCAGGTTGGAAGAGACCTCCAAGCTCAGCCAGTCCAACCTAGCACCCAGCCCTAGCCAATCAACCAGACCATGGCACTAAGTGGTGAGGTAGAGAACCACATGGCAGTACTAGGCACAGAACAGGCAACAGCCTCCACACCACTGACTGCAAACTGCCTTGGTCCAGCCTCAGCTTTCAGAGGTGATGCTGCCTGCAGCAGGTTCACATCTCCAACTCCAGGGACTATGGCTCCTGGACTGGCCTGGAGTCCACATTCCCCACCCTGCATACCCAACCTTAGATGCTCACATGAGGTCAGCAGACACTGGAGTGAAAGCAGGCAGGTCACTGTGGTGCCTGCTGGCCTCAGCCTTGCCCTGTGCCTGTACTTATGCGTGCAGGTGGACGCAGGCACACTCAGGCACACACTTCAGCCTCCTCTCCAAAATGTCCCATTTTCCTCGTTGTCTCCAGCCACAATCTTTAGCACATGCTCTGCTCCTCCTTGATAGTGTTATTTCCATTTGCTTCTCTCTTTTTCTTCCCCCTCCCCTGCCCCCATTTACACAAATTTCTGGGTGCAATAACCTGGGCTTGGCAGTCAGCACAGGTAGGACCTCAGTCTGAAGCAAAGTCTCTCCCATCTGCTCCCAGTGTCAGGGGCTTATCCACAAAAAGCCCCCTGCCCGGGACCCACGGGCCAGCTGGGAGTGCACCCACAGCTGCCAGATGTGTGGCAGAGAGCCAGCAGGGTGGATCTCTGTACTGCCAGCTGGAAGTCCTCATGAACAACCTGCGAGAGGCAGCCTCACATGGGACAGACGCAAGCTTGCAGTCACAAGGCTCGCTGGCTCCCCCGGGGACAAAACGCCTGACCTGGAAACGGGGAGGTTAAAAAAAACCCATCAGCCTGTTATGCAAGAGGGGCTGGATGCGAGAGAGATGAAGCCAGGGTGGATCAGAGGCAGAGGGGACGTCAGGGCAGAGGAGAGGCGAGAGAGGGCACAGCAGGCAGGGATGCTCCGAGCGGCACAGGTCACTCATCCCGGGCCAGCAGCGCAGCGACCATAGGACACCACAGAACGTCAGGGGCTGGAAGGGACCTCCAAAGCTCATCCAGTCCAGCCCCCCCGCCAGAGCAGGGTCTCCTATACTACATCACACAGCAACACATCCAGGTGGGTTTTGTATACCTCCAGAGAGGGAGACTCCACGACCCACCCTGGGCAGCCTGTTCCAGAGTTCTGTCACCCCCACAGGAAAAAAAATCCTCCTCATGTTTAAATTACTCTTCCTATGCCTCAGCTTCCACCCAGTGCCCCTTGTCCTGGCACTGGGCATCCCCCAGCAGAGCCTGGCTCCAGCCGCCTGGCACTCACCCTGCACATATTGAGAACCATTGATGAGGTCTCCTCTCAGGCTCTCCTCTCCCAGCAGCACAGCCCCAGCTCCCTCAGGCTCTCCTCCTAACAGAGCTGTTCCATTCCCTTCAGCATCTTTGTGGCTCTGCACTGCACTCCCTCAGGCAGTTCTATGTCCCTCTTGAACTGGGGGAGCCCAGAACTGGACACAGTACTCCAGATGTGGCCTCAGCAGGGCAGAGTGGAGGGGCAGGAGAACCTCTCTCAACCTACTAACCAGATTTTCCTGACTTGCAGCAAACACTTTTTGGTTAAGGTGACACAGTAAGAAAATCCAAAGCCTCCAAACTGAGCTTCTCACAAAGTACACAGAGAACGATGATGACCACAGACTATTATCATGCAGTCACAAAGTGAGGGAGTTAATGCTGGCTTCTCTCATTTCAAATACTGAGTTTGGGGGTGGGAGGAATTGTGTTTGAAAAGAACAAAGCAATTATTCATTGAAAGTAATATATTCCTTTTCCCCAAAGCAGAATCAACAAAGTTGGAAGAGACCTCCAGGATCATCCAGTCCAACCTAGCACCCAGCCCTAG
>WAAF01007523.1:29987-98211 GCA_013400475.1 Tricholaema leucomelas
TGTGGCCTGAGCAGTGCTGAGCACAGGGGCAGAAGAACCTCCCTTGTCCTGCTGGCCACACTGCTCCTGATCCAGGCCAGGATGCTATTGGCTCTCTTGCCCACCTGGGCACACTGCTGCCTCCTCTTCAGCTCCTCTCTACCTGCACCCCCAGGTCCCTCTCTGCCTGGCTGCTCTCAGCCACTCTGTCCCCAGGCTGTAGTGCTGCTTGGGGTTGACGTGGCCAAAGAGTAGAACCCTGCACTTGGCCTCATTCAATCTCATCCCATTGGCCTTTACACTGACTTGAATCTGATGATCAAACAAGAAGTAACACTGGATCTACAGCACTGATGGTGGCACTTCAGGCTTACAGCTAGGTGAAATAAGATACCATTTGAACCATAGAGCTGATGTTCTTAAGGCTGCAGGTGGCTCAGAGAGTTAAGGAAGCTCTTCCCAGCTGCTGGGCTCAAATAAATCACTAAGGGGAAGGGGCAGGTCACAGCAAATGTCTAAGTACTTGCTGAATCACTTTTCCATCAGAAGAAGCCTCTGGGATTTCCTTTATAAATGAAAGAGTAAATGAGGACTAATTAAAGTCAGGAATAGGTTGTGACAAAGGCAGCAGTAGAAAAGTGCAGCTCTTGGACTTACAAAGCTCTGGAGATATGGCAGAGACACGAGGTGGGTTTGTAAAGAATGAAGTGATTAGCCACAGTTGCCAGCACTGCCTCCTCTGGAGGACCACTCTCTCCAAAGGACAAGCTTTCATTCCCATCAGCACCACACAACTGCCTCCAGGGCTGATGAACCTCCCTTGGGAAGGGACCAGCAGGGTGCTGACCATGGTTGCTTGCACAAACTACAGGCAGATAGTGGATGGTCTGTGGCACAAACAACTACTTCTTGTAGAGCAGAGAGTAAGGACCCACAGCACAGACACACTGTTGGCATGTCTGTGACTCACCGTGGTGAAAGAGTTGAAAAGATAGTAGAGAGCCCAGGCAATGATGACAATGTAGTAGATGTTGAGCCAGAAGGAGAGAACCACAGCTGCCAGCCCCACTCCTATGAAGGAAGGCAGAGCACACTGTCAGTCCAGCTCTCCAGAGCCCACTCGCACTCCTGGACACCACAACACAATCTGTGGCAGAACCAGCTCATCAGGGAGGCAGTTTACACAGCTAAACTGAACTGCTCTGCAAGGGAGTCTCTTCCCTCACATCTCTCACCCACTCTTATCTCCAAGGAGTGAAGAGTGCTGCCTTTCATTATGCTACAGGTACTTTGGAGACAGAGCTCCTTGTAAACAGGCTCTGGTCACTGAGTGGATGACATTTTCTTCCCCACATCCAAACCACTATTGCTTTTCAGAATGCTGCTACTGGCTTACATCCCAAATTTACAGCTTTCCTATGCAATTAAATTGAGCCCACCTGGGGAGGCTTAGGGAAGGCTTTGTGCAGCCAAAACCTGCCCATCACAGTCGCTGCCGCTCATAAAATGCCTTGTCACATGCAAGACAAGAACAGCAGTAGGCTGATGAGAGTGACTGTGGACATCAGGGTGAAGGATAGCTTGATAAAGAGACAGGGGAAAGTTCCCCTACCTGTCACCCCACCCCAGGCTCCAGGGCTTTGCTTCCCAAACCATTAAAGTGGGTTTGCCTGTAGCTGTGTGCTGTCACCTTCACGAATTTCCAGTACAGTACCTTTAAACATAGGAGCTAACTTCCAGACTCCCAGTCCACCAACAGAGGTATACTGGCCCAGAGCAGTTTCCAGCAGGAAAAGAGGAATGCCAGCAAACACCAGCGTCAGGAAATAGGGGATGAGGAAGGCCCCTGAAAGAAAGAACAGCGTTGCCAGGTGGGTCAGCTTCAGCAGGAAGCAAACGCCTGCAGCTGTAGTTCCTTACCCTGCAGCTGTAGTTCCTTACCCTGCAGCCCCCACGGGATGAGGAGCAGCCTCGCTTGGAGGTGGCAGTCTGCAACTGGAGCTGCTGTGTTCAGTGAGCCTCCTACTCTCTTCTCCTTACCTGTTCCTCTCACCACGGGTACATATCTATCATATCCACTGGCATCACTGATGCCAGTCTCACTTTGCCGTTAGGGATTTAGGCAATGCTAAGTTCAGTGTGACAACAAACCTGACAGTGACACTGGTGACTTGCCAGTGGTCTTTCTGTCTTACATGCCTTCACCTTGAGGGAGAAGAACACAGGACTCTGGCACTGGCTAATACTTCCTTTGTTTTCTCTATGGAGCCTGTGGAAATAATCTCCTCACTAGGAATGAGGCATAGCAACCATTCAATAGAGGTATTACTTACACTCTGTTATTACAAGAGCAAACAGAGCAGGGAAGCTTTTTTTAGGTGTGATTTGAAGGGTCAGGTCGTTCTGACTTCTGGGACCTGTGACAATGCTCCTTTTCCAGGTTCTTCATACAGAGAATCAAGGAACACTAGAACGTTTTGAGTTGGAAGAGACCTTTAAAGATCATCCAGCCCAACCCCTGTCACGCTGAGCAATGACATCTTTAATGAGATCAGGTTGTTTAGAGCCACATCCAACCTGACCTTTAATGTTTCCAGGAATAGGGCATCTGGCACCTCTCTGTTTCACCACCCTGGAGTATCTGCTGGAGCATGCCATCAATCCAGAGCAGGACAAACTCTTGCAGAAGATGCTGATTGAGAGGAGAGATGAGACACTCAGTTTGCTCAGGAGCAGCTGGCTGTATTCCCCACGTCCTGCTGCTGTGTTCTCTGCACTAGCCACAGCTCTCAACTGCCAAAGTCTTCTCCAGATATTAGTGGGAAAGCAAACTTGGAGCCAGCAAGCAAAGCCAGTCTGGAAAGCTGCAACCCAGCTTGCACCTGGCAGAGGCAGACTCCAGCAGCTGCTCTCTGAGGACAGGGAAGCAGCAAGAGACAGCCAGGGATGCTGGCTCAGGGGACACCCAGCTGGGGACGCCTGCCTGCCAAGCAGGGAGCTGAGCCCAGCTGCGAGAGGCAGGCGTCAGCACCCGGTGTGGGATTTTATGGGAGGCTGCGTGCAGAAGGAGCTGGCAGCAGGTGGCAGGGAGACAGCAGAGTCTGGGCCAGAAATGCACTGACCGTGAGCCTGAATCAAAAGCTGGCGTGGAAGGACAGGCTCTCGGCTTCAGCAGCAGCTTGGCATGGAGGAGCAAACAGCTTTGAGCATCGCTGTGGGAGGAGCAATGCCTGCTCCGCAGTCTCCCCTGTGCTCTTGCTAGACGCTGCAGCCTGCGAGGTGCAAGCTCCTAAGAGCTCTGCAGGAAGGCAGGGTCTGCTCTGAAGGCATGGGGCTGCCTCACTACAGCTGTGCCTAAGTCTGGAGGCTGAGCTTATCATCAGTCATAGTGCCCTGCTTACCTCTGTCAAAAAGGGTGATGAAATTTGGCCACGGTCCTGATGATTCTGCACTTTTTATCTAGAGCAGGTCAGGAAAGTTTGTAGGAGAAAGATTTTACTAGACTGTTGAGAAGAAAGCAGACAGACTTTTGGACTTAGGTGGCTTATCCTTGTTTGGCAAAAACCCTCTACAGGGCAGACCAGAGCCTTGAACTGAGAGCTGCTGATAAGAAGATTGTTACTCTAGAGAGTCAGATCCCTGAGCACACACAACATCCTTGGGTGCTCTACAGCCAGCAGGAAAAGCAGTTCTGAATTTCTTACCTAAACTTTGTATGCCTGGGCCTACATTTTTGACAAAGAAAGAAAGAAATGCACTTTGATCTCCAGCCATGGATGGGCTGCTGAAAGGGAGGTTGCTCTTCTCCTGTACTCAGCACTGCTCAGGCCACACCTTGAGTGCTGTGTCCAGTTCTGGGCTCCTTAATTCAAGAGAGATGTTGAGGTGCTGGAAGGTGTCCAGAGAAGGGCAGCAAGGCTGGTGAGGGGCCTGGAGCACAGCCCTGTGAGGAGAGGCTGAGGGAGCTGGGAGTGTGCAGCCTGCAGAAGAGGAGGCTCAGGGCAGACCTCATTGCTGTCTGCAGCTATCAGGGCAGAGCTCATTGCTGTCTACAACTACCTGAAGGGAGGCTGTAGCCAGGTGGGGTTGGGCTCTTCTGCCAGGCAAGCAGCAACAGAACAAGGGGACACAGTCTTAAGTTGTGCCAGGGCAGGTCTAGGCTGGATGTTAGGAGGAAGTTTTTGGCAGAGAGAGTGATTGGCATTGGAATGGGCTGCCCAGGGAGGTGGTGGAGTCACCATCCCTGGAGGTGTTCAGGAAGAGACTGGATGAGGCACTTAGTACCGTGGTCTAGTTGATTGGGTAGGGCTGGGTGCTAGGTTGGACTGGATCATCATGGAAGTTTCTTCCAACCTGGTTGATTCTAATGATTCTATAATTCTATGGTTCACTCCTGGCCTGCTAGAAATGATCATGTGTGACGTTGGGAGAACCCAGACTTGTTTCCAAACTCCATAGGTCAGACAGATGATGGTACTGGTTGTTCTCTGCCTGCTCAGGGCACCTGCCCTTGAAGGATCACATAGCTCCTGACACTCACCCAAATCTGCTTGCCATCTCCAGCTCCTAACACCTTGCAGCAAGGCATCATAATTAATCCTTAGCATGGCAAATGCTGCCCACGGATCAAAAGTTGGGCATTACAAGCTGTCACATGCAAATGAGAGTGCATGATGCATGGAAGGAAGTGTTCTTAGAACCATAGAATCATAGAATGGTTTAGGTTGGAAGGGACCACAAGGATCATCCAGCTCCAAACCCCTGCCATAGGCAGGGACACCTCCCACTAAAGCAGCTTCTTCTCTCGAGTTATTCAAGCTCAGGCTCTCAGAGACCATTTTAGCACCTCCTAAGTTGCATTTACAGTCAGCTAAAATCCTACTGACATCAGAAGGACGGAACGAGGTTTAGAAAGCATGGCAAAGGCTGTGGCGTTAGTCATAGCTGGGCACATTCCCTGGCACACAGAGCCAAGCCTGCTCGCTGCAGCAGATGGACCCAGCGCTGGGCTGCCGTACCCTGGCCGCGTATCCCTTAGCGATGCTCCCGATGGCAGCGCCGAGCAGCTCGGCCGTGAGCTGATGCGGTGTGACAGCGGCAAGCGAGACGACGATATTTCCATTCAGCTCAACCTGCCTGTGCGTAATGGAAGCAGCGCACACGGCCGCGCTCTGCGCAGCGCACACGCAGCGGATAAAATCAGAGTCCCGGCCGCAGCCTGCGCCGCTCCCCGGGCGCCTCCCCGGGGCAGAGCCGGGCCGGTGCGCACCGATCGCCACCCGTGAGAGCCTTCCCGGCCGCTCCGCAGCGGCTCGCCGTGACGCTGCCGTGCGTCAGCTCTCTCGCCCGTCAGCGGCGGCGGCCGCCCCCGTTCGCTGCTCCTTGCTGCGCTGACGGCCGCGCTTGCCGGAGCCCGGCGGGGAAGCGGTGAGAGCAGCGAGCGGTGCGGACTGCCGGGAGCGGCACAAACCGGCAGGTGAGGCAGGGCTTTCGGCAGGGAGCAGGCTCCCGTTCCCACCTTTCACCTGCCTAGCTCTTTGCTGACGGCTGGCTGCTCCCTCCGTGTGCCCGCAGCTGCTGGGGCAGAAATCGCTCCGTTACTAACCATAGCATCATAGAATCGGTCAGGGTTGGAAGGGACCACAAGGATCATCCAGTTCCAAGCCCCCTGCCATGGGCAGGGACACCCTACCTTAGATCAGGCTGGCCACAGCCTCACCCAGCCTGGCCTTAGACACCTCCAGAATGGGGCCTGATGCTAATAACAGCAGCGCGCACCTGCGCAGCATCCTCCCACCTTGGATTTGAGAGCAGCCCCGTGGAGAAGAGCTTGGGGGCACTGGAGGATGAAAAGCTGGATATGAGTCGGCAATGTGTGATCGTATCCCACAAGGCCAACTGTATCCTGGGCTGCAGCGAAAGAGGTATGGCCAGCAGGTCAATGGAGGGTGATTCTCCCCCACTGCTATGCTCTGGTGAGACCTCACTTGCAGTACTTAGAATGGCTTGAGTTGGAAGGGACCTTAAAGATCACTGAGTTCCAACTCCCCTGCCGCAGGCAGGGACAGCTCCCACCAGACCAGGCTGCTCAAAGCCTCATCCAGCCTGGTCTTAAGCGCTTCCAGGGATGAGATATCAACAGCATCTCCAGACAACCTTTCCAGTGTCTCACCACCCCCATAGTAAAAAGGTTCTTCCTAATGCCTGATCTAAATCCAGCCTGTTGTGGTTTAAAACCATTGCCCCTTGTCCTGTCACCACATGTCCTTATAAGTCATCCCTCTGCCACTCTCCTGTAGGCCCTGTTTGGGTACTGGAAGGCTGCTGTAAGTTCTCCCCAGAGCCTTCTCTTCTCCAGGCTGAACAGGTCCAAATCCCTCAACTTGTTGGAGCAGGTCCAAGATGGTAAAAATGACCAGAGGGCTGGAGCACCTCTCCTGTGAAGAAAGGCTGAGAGAGATAGGGTTGTTCAGATTGGAGAAGAGAAGGCTCTGAGGAGACCTAATTATGGCTTTTCAGTACTTAAAGGGAACCTACAAGAAAGGTGGAGACAGTCTTCCCAGGAGGGCATGCTGTGAGGGGGACAAGGGCTAGTAGTATTAAATCAGAGAAGGGTAGATTTAGAGCAGATACAAGAATGACATTTTTTACAGTGAGGGTGGTGAAACACTGGCCCAGGTTGCTCCATCTCTGGATATGTTCAGGGTCAGGCTGAATGGGGCTCTGAGCAACCTGATTTAGATAAAGATGGTCCTGCTTACTGCAGTGGGGTTGGACTAGATGACCCCTAAAGGTCCTTTCCAACTCAAAGCACTCTGTGATTCTATGATTCACTTAGAATCATAGAATCAACCAGGCTGGAAGAGACCTCTGAGCTCATCCAGTCCAATCTAGCACCCAGCCCTGTCCAATCAACCAGACCATGGCACTAAGTGCCTCATCCAGGCTTTGCTTGAACACCTCCAGGGACTCCAGAGTGAGGAGTCAATAGCAGACATAAGTGGATGCTTTCCCAGTATCCCATCCTTGTGAAAAAATTGGATTCCCAGACACTCTATGGTAACCCTGCAAATTTGGACTTCAGAAGCTTGGCAAAATGCAAACTTCTCCTTATAGTTCTTTGTGCTGCTTCTTCTCAGCCTGCATTTGCTCATACAGCCCCCAGGCTGTGGGAATTAACCACCCAACAGCTTAACAGCTCCCATCCTGATGGAGTGTCCTTGCTCATACAGCCCCCAGGCTGTGGGATCTAACCACCCAACAGCTTAACAGCTCCCATCCTGATGGAGTGTCCTTGCTCATACAGCTCCCAGGCCCTGATGCAGTGTCCTCAGCCAGGGAACCAGCTGCTTCCCCAGACTCCCACCCTGAGGGGACAAAGCTACTCAGGGCCAAGTGAAGGCTCTGCACAGTTCTCTCACCTCCTCCGTTCTTGCCACAGAGGTAGGGGAAGCGCCAGACGTTGCCCAGCCCAATAGCATAGCCCACGCAGGACAGCAGGAAGTCAAATCTCCCCTTCCAGGAGCCTCTGTCTGGGATTTCCTTCTTTTTCTTCTTGGTGCTCATGGCCTCGGGAGTTATTGGCTCCAAATCCTCCAGGGCTGCCTGCTTCACCTCAGAGGGAGAGCTCAGCTCCACAGAAGTGTTGTCCATCTTCCCCATGGTGACTCAGATGTGTGGCCGCTCTCGCTCAGGAGCTGGAGGAGCAGGAAGGGCAGCCACGACCCTGGGCCAAGCAGAGGTGAGATGGGTTGTGCTGGGCAAAGCTCCTGATGGGAAGGCAAAGAAAGCATTCTGTATTAGTGTAGCAGGCTGAACAGAAGGCCTTGTGGGGTGTGAGAGAGCTCCCTGGGTAGTCTGGTGCATCTCAGGGCAGGCTTTCCAAGCCTCCCTGCTTTCCCTGCAGAGCAAAGTGAGGATGATTTTGTTTTGCTGCATAGCTGTGGATCCATGGTCATGCAGACTGCCAGCAGAGAGCTCAGAAGTGGCCATTACCAACACATAGCAAACCCTTCAACTCTCATCATAACTCCACTTCATCTCAACACCCGCACTGCAAGAAAGGCTCCAGGACCAGCATGCATGCAGAGAGGTTATAGCCTGTGGGTGACCCACCACAGAGCCATCTAGGTTGTGAGAGCTGGGGCTGTTCAGCCTGGGCAAAAGAAAGCTCTGGGGAGAGCCTACAGCAGCCTTCCAGTACCTGAAGGGGGCTACGGGAAAGCCAGGAAGGGACTTTTTGCAAGGGCTTGTAGTGATAGGACAAGAGGGAATGGATCAGGCTTGTGGAGGGGAGATTTAGGCTAGACATTAGGAAGAAATTCTTTAGTGTGAGGGTGGTTAGACAATGGAACAGCTTGCCCAGGGAGGTCATGGATATCCCTTCCCTGAAGGTGTTCAAGGCCAGGTTGGATGGAACCTTGAACGACCTGGTCTAAAAGAAGGTGTCCCTGCCTATGGCAGAGGTGTTGGAACTAGATGATCTTTCAGGTCCCTTCCAACTCAAACCATTCTATGAATCCATGAATCTCTGTTTAGATGACAGTGGAGGAGAGCATGGTGGAGGTGCTACATCCCTCAAGATCTCAGGCCCAAAACTGAGTGCCTCAACCACAAAGACACCTGAGAGATAGAGTGGCCCAACCACGGCTGTCACAGTGTAGCTTTGCAATGAGCCCCCCACTGTGTCCCACACTGCAATCCCATGCTTTAATCCCCTGTCATGGCAGGGATGCAGCCATGGTAACAGCTGTGCACTTGCAGTGCCTGGCAAAGACATCACTGATCAGCTCAGCATCTCCTCGTACACTGTGTCGCATGGGATGCTGCAATGGCCAGGTCTATCCAGATGGTGCTTGAGAGTGACTGTAGCCAGCTTGTGAAATCCCACTGCATGAGACTCAGAAGTCCTGAGGATTAATTGGATGAGGCTGACTAAAAATGGAACAAATTAGCACACTAAAGCAGTTCAGAAAGAAGGGGAGAAGTGGTGTTTGAAATGACATTGCACTCTCGTCTTGCAAACTAAGCCCAGCTCTGCCTTCTCCTTACAGAAGCAATTGCAAAGTCAGGAGAGCAAAAAAGGATGCTCAAAAGTGGGGAACATCTTCCATGGGAGGAGAGGCTAAATGAACTAGGTAGGATCCACCACCCTGAGAAAAAGTGGCTGGTGGGGACCTAGAAACATGTCAGCATCTGAGTGTTGGCTGCTTCTGATGCAACAACTCTGGGTGATTAAAGCAGCGGGCAGGAGATCTGGAAAGAGCAAAAGATACAACTCCACAAGCATAGCTATGGAGTGAGACTCCCCAGCCCCCAGCATGCTACGTGCAAAAGTTTTACATGACTTCATTAGGGAAATGTAGAGGAAAAATAATGGAAGGGAAATCCACCAGAAGCTGCCACTGCAGTTGGGAAAAAAAATTCCCTGAGCTGCAAGTTGCTGGAGGATGAGGATCTCTCCTGTGTGAGTATCGATCCCTACTTCTCCTGGTTTTGCCCTCTACAACTACCTGAAGGGAGGTTGTAGCCAGATGGAGTTGGTCTCTTCTCCCAGGCAACCAGCAACAGAATGAGGAGCCACAGTCTCAAGTTGTATCTAGGCTGGATATTGGGAGGAAGCTCTTGACAGAGAGAGTGATTTGGGTTAGCCAAGGACTTGTCAGTGTGAAACTTATGATTGGACTCGATCTTGAAGGTCTTTTCCAGTCTAAGAAATTCTGTGATTGGCATTGGAATGGGCTGCCCAGGGAGGTGGTGGAGTCACCATCCCTGGAGGTGTTCAAGCAAAGCCTGGCTGGGGCACTTAGTGCCATGGTCTGGTTGATTGGCCAGGGCTGGGTGCTAGGTTGGACTGCTGAGCTTGGAGGTCTTTTCCAACCTGGCTGATTCTATGACTGTCTACCCTCAGTGTCTGCCCTAAGCCAGTGCAGAAGTCAAGGTCTGTGACTGGCATGGTGCTGCCTCTCATCCAGTTCTCAGCCTATTTAACACAGAGCAGAATTTAAGCCTTGACTTGAAGAGAGATCTCTGAAGGCTGTCTCATCCCCTGCTTACTACACCTGACACCCCAGGATTACAGCAGATGGATTTCCTTCCCCCACAGGATTTGTTGCTTAGGTTAAGAAAAAACCCAACAACCTGTGTCAACTGTGAAATGAAGGCTGGAGGAGAAATTAAATGTAAAAATAACTGCAGTTCAGGCTTGTACTGTTGGACACCCAAAGCAAAAGCTTTAGTTAGCAGCTCCCCTTTCTGTCCTGCACCTTCTAATAACACTGTCACAGCTCCTGGCTCCTCAGTCAGGCAAGGGGGAAAAAAAAACCCAAATATTGTACAGAACATGTAGGAGGACAGGAAAATAAAGACCATTTTAAAATCCAAACAGAAGAAATAGCACCAAGACCCCTGGGAGGAGTGCAGAGCTGAGCTAAGTCAGGTTCATTAGCTGTGCCTGCAGACATCACAGATGAGGCTCAGCCAGAGATGTTATTTTCAGAGACTAAACCCTGTAGGTAAGTTGCTGTCTTTAAAAGTAGGCATGGATCAGGAACAGTGTGGCCAGTGGGATGAGGGAGGTTATTCTGCCCCCGTGCTCAGCACTGCTCAGTCCACACCCTGAGTGCTGTGTCCAGTTCTGGGCTCCTCAATTCAAGAGAGATGTTGAGGTGCTGGAAGGTGTCCAGAGGAGGGCGACAAAGCTGGTGAGGGGCCTGGAGCACAGCCCTGTGAGGAGAGGCTGAGGGAGCTGGGGGTGTGCAGCCTGCAGAAGAGGAGGCTCAGGGCAGACCTCATTGCTGCCTGCAGCTACCTGAAGGGAGGCTGTAGCCAGGTGGGGTTGGTCTCTTCTGCCAGGCAAGCAGCAATAGAACAAGGGGACACAGTCTCAAGTCTTAAGCCAGGGCAGGTCTAGGCTGGATGTTAGGAGGAAGTTGTTGGCAGAGAGAGTGATTGGCATTGGAATGGGCTGCCCAGGGAGGTGGTGGAGTCACCATCCCTGGAGGTGTTCAAGCAAAGCCTGGATGAGGCACTTAGTGCCATGGTCTGGTTGACTGGCCAGGGCTGGGTGCTAGGTTGGGCTGGATGAGCTCGGAGGTCTCTTCCAACCTGGTTGCTTCTATGATTCTGTGATCCTGCTCTCCCTTTGCTCTTTCCTCTGTTTCTGGCACAATTCTGGAGTGATGGTGCAGCTAAATGATCACACCTCCTATTTCACAGACACAAGGTATGATAGGATGGTCCAGGAGCAGCAGATCTTATCAGCAGCTTCTTCTTACCTAAGAAGTGAAGTCCTTCACCTCTAGCTCAGGGAGATCGAACTGGTTTATAGAGTTTTTTGTCACCACCAAGAGATAGAAAAACAGTCAAGAGGATGCACTCATCTCACCTACTGTCCTGTCTCCTACAGTAACAGATGATTAGGGCAGAATCACAGAGTTTCTTAGATTGGAAAAGACTTTCAAGATCATCGAGTCCAATCATTAGTTTCACACTGCCAAGTCCTTGACTAAACCAGAAGGGCTCACACATCCTGCAGCCCAGCCACACCATGTCCTTCCCCAGACATACATCTCTGGGCAGGAAGAACAGAGGCACAGGTTGCTGCAGGCTCAGTGTTTGGTTCCTATCTTTAGACAGCAGCTCACATGCAGGACAAGTGGTCCTGTGAGACAAAACACACCGACCTCTCTGCACAGTCCTCCTCCAGCTCTGCCCTCTGCAGACAGCCTAGAGAGAGCAGAGTCAGCTCAGCAGCTCCCTGTCATGTCACATTATTTGTTCTGAGAAGCCCACAGTGCTTTGAGCACAGAAAAAAATGCTTGAAGGACTCGAAATGATAATCAATAAGAGCAGAGCCAGGAGCTGGAGGTGGACTCCACAAGGACAAAGAGTTTGAACACGACATTATAGCAGGTTCCTCGTTTGGCCGCTTCTAAATGCATCATGTTCTAAAGCCAAGAGCTTCCAACCATAGAATCATAGAATGGTTTAGGTTGGAAGGGACCTCAAGGATCATCCAGTTCCAACCCCCTGCCATAGGCAGGGACACCTCCCACTAGAGCAGGCTGCTCAAGGCCTCATCCAGCCTGGCCTTAAACACCTCCAGGGAGGAAGCATCCACAACCTCCCTGGGCAACCTGTGCCAGTGTCTCACCACCCTCACTGTAAAGAACTTCCTCCTAACATCCAGTCTAAATCTCCCCTCTGCCAGCTTAAACCCATTCCCCCTCGTCCTGACATTACCAGACCTTGTCAATAGTCCCTCCCCAGCCTTCCTGTAGGCTCCCTTCAGATACTGGAAAGCCACTCTAAGGTCTCCTCGAAGCCTTCTCTTCTCCAGGCTGCAGAGCCCCAACTCTCTCAGCCTGTCCTCATAGCAGAGCTGCTGCAGCCCTCTGAGCATCTTCGTGGCTCTCCTCTGGACTGGCTCCAGCAGTTCCATGTCCTTCTTGTGTTGGGGGCTCCAGAACTGCACACAGTACTCCAGGTGGGGTCTGAGGAGAGCAGAGTAAAGAGGCAGAATCCCCTCCCTTGCCCTGCTGCCCACACTGCTCTTGCTGCAGCCCAGCACAGGGTTGCTGTCTGGGCTGCATGTGCACACTGCAGGCTCCTGTTGAGCTTTTCGTTGACCCAGACCCCCAGGTCCCTTTCTTCAGGGCTGCTCTCAGCCATTCACCACCCAGTCCTTGAAAGCCTGAGTCATAAACCCCTGGCAGTCAAGGAGCAACCCACAGTTCACCAAGTCATGCAGCAGGGCTTGGTCCTCTGCTCCTCAAGTCAATAAAAGCAAAGGCATTGTCCTCGTGGGCGCAAACCCAACCAGTCTGGATTGCGTTCTACAAACTTCTCTTCCCTTCCTTTTTCTTAGCAACTTCTCTTCAAATAAAGAAAGTAGCCCTGAAAAGCAGTGCTGCCTGAAGCTGCTAATAGTGGTGACCTTTTTGCTCTGCCCTGCTTCAGCAGGAAATATGAACAGCCTCCCCAAATTTGACAGGAACCTAAACTTTCAAGACCATAAAAATTGCCTGACCCGAACCAGCAAAATTACCTCTGGCTACAGATGTAAGAGATGGCTTCACACCCCCTCACCTCTTACCTCTCAGTGGTTTAACAGCCACCCAAATCACTGCTGACCCACACAGGTAGACTCACAATTAGTTTAATTACAGGCTGGTGGCTGTTGTTGGCTCAGTGAGAGTTTTCTGTCCGTGCTCACCATTTTAATGGCAGCCCAGCAGCCCCAGGGCTCTTGTGTCTTGTTTGGAGCCACCGGCAAGCTGATCAGGGCACAGCAGGCCCTTGGATGGTTGTAGCCAGGTGGGGGTTGGTCTCTTCTCCCAGGCAACCAGCAACAGGACAAGGGGACACAGCCTCAAGTTGAGCCGAGGGAAGCACAGGCTGGATGTTAGGAGGAAGTTCTTCACAGAGAGAGTGATTGGCATTGGAATGGGCTGCCCAGGGAGGTGGTGGAGTCACCGTCCCTGGAGGTGTTGAAGCAAAGCCTGGATGAGGCACTTAGTGCCATGGTCTGGTTGACTGGCTAGGGCTGGGTGCTAGGTTGGACTGGATGATCTTGGAGGTCTCTTCCAACCTGACTGATTGTATTCTACTCTATTCTCTGCTGCAGCAGCAGCATATGTTTGAGCATCCCACGTCCGTGGAAGCTTGAGGGGTCTGTGAAGAACACACCCATGGTAGCCTGAGGACGCCGCTGAGGCACTGGCCTGATGTGAAGCCCGCTCAAGGCTGGAGCATCACTCCCCTGCTGAGCTGGATCAGGCAGACAGAGCTCTCTCCATGTTCTGATCAAGAGGCAGCCACTGCAAGCCACCCAACCTTTCATCTCCTTTTCGCTGGAGAGAAGCCATTGCTTGGCAGAGGAGAAATCAGCACTGGCAGAAGGCAGGAGGAGGAAATAATTAACTCTCCTGGGTTATGGAGCTGCTGGGTGGTCTCCACCTCTAGCCCCACTTTCCACCTTCCTGCATGCTGTTTGGATTGTTGATGTCCTGGTTTGACCTGCAGCTGTTGCCATCTCAAGTTATGCTGAGGGAGGTCTAGGCTGGATGTTAGGAGGAAGTTCTTGCCAGAGAGAGTGATTGGAATAGGCTGCCCAGGGAGGCGGTGGAGTCGCCATCCCTGGAGGTGTTCAAGCAAAGCCTAGCTGGGACACTTAGTGCCATGGTCTGGTTGATTGTCTAGGGCTGGGTGCTAGGTTGGACTGGATGATCTTGGAGGTCTCTTCCAACCTGCTTGATTCTATGATTCCCCCCTCCACCAGCACCCCCGGGTGACCCACATAGCTCCTGACACAGCCAGTGGAGGTTGTCACCACACTGCAACCATATCCAGATAAAGCAGAGGGAGCAAGGCAGGCATGGGCCATGTTTTGTAAACCCTTAAACAAGCAGAACATCCAGATGAGGCCAGAATACATGTTGCAGCCCCCAGTCATGATCCTGGGATCCCTCACAGCCCAGAAAAAGAGAAGAACTACTAAGCTGCTGGTGCTGGCTGCATCCTACTGCCCGTGGCTCTGCCAGGCAGCACCCTGACGGCTGCACTGAGGAGCCAGAGCAGCCACTGCAATGCCCTCCCTGGCTCCCACTGTGGCCTGTGCTTCAGCCACCACTGCAGCTCTCCCCTCAGTGCCACCTCTCCCCTTAGGGCCACCTTTAAGGGAAGTGGGGGCAGGAATCTGTGCCTTTTTTGAACCACACAAACCATGCAGCCTCTGAGCAGTTTTAACACTCTTGGTAAAGCTCATCCTGGCCATTGAGAAGCTTCCCCAAGGAGCAGAGAGACAGCAGCACTCTTCCTGGGCTTGTGGAATTCTTCCAGCAGTGTGGGGAGTGAGGCTGGGCCATCTCCCACTCTCCTGGTGGCAGCCTCTGAGCAGATGGGAGGCAGCTCCCTGAGCTGCTGCCAGCTCAGCTGAGAAAGGCAGGGAAGGAGCTTAAAGGAGCTCTGTCGCCATCCTCCTCAGCAAACTACTCTGTTAAAAAGATTAAAGGCCTGTTAAAGGTCCCCAGCTCTGGGGTCCTCAGCACAGGAGGGACATGGACCTGATGGAGCAGAGGAAGGCCATAAAAATGATTAGAGGGCTGGAGGACCTCTCCTGTGAGGAAAGGCTGAGAGAGATGCACTTGATGTTCTCAGAGGTCCTTTCTGGCCTGGGTCAGAGGTCTCTTGATGGTTGGACTCTATGATCTCAGAAGCCTTTTCCAACCCAAACAATTCCATGATTCTATCTTGTTCAGCCTGGAGAAGAGATGGCTCAGGGGAGACCTAATTATGGCCTTTCAGTACATAAAGGTGGAGACAGTCTTTTTAGGGGGGGCTGTTGTATCAGGACAAGGGCCAGTGGCCTTAAGCTGGAGAAGGGTAGACTTAGAGCAGATACAAGGAAGACATTTTTTTACAGTGAGGGTGGTGAACCACTGGCCCAGGTTGGCCAGAGAGGTGGTGAATGCCCCATCCCTGGAAATTTTCAAGGCCAGGTTGGACAGGGCAACCTGATCTGGTTAGTGATGTCCCTGTTGGTTGCAGAACATCTGACTAGATGACCTCTAGAAGTCCCTCCCAGCCCAGTGTGTTACATCATTCTCTATCTGCCTGTTTGAAACGTGCTGGTGCCACGAGGAAGCCTCTTCCTGTGCTGGACCTCCACACAAAGAGCAATGGGTTAAGGACAAGGAGCAATGGGTGTAAGCTGCAGCACAGGAGGTTCCACCTCAACACAAGGGGAAACTTCTTGACTGTAAGGGTCACAGAGCACTGGCACAGGCTCCCCAGAGAGGTTGTGGAGTCTCCTTCTCTGGAGCCTTCCAAGGCCTGTCTGGATGTGTTCCTCTGTGATCTGTGTCAGATAGGATTGTCCTGCTCTGGCAGAGGGGTTGGACTCGATCATCTCCTTGGGTCCCTTCTAACCCCTAACATCCTGTGAGCTGACTCCCCAGGATGCCAGGTGCCTGCTACAGGTTTACTACCCTTGTATTTGCCCTGCCTGAAGCCAGGCAGACGTTTTCAGCCCAGCTTTCTTGTACAAGGACCCATCTGTTCGGTTCCAACTACTTTTTCAGCTTGCTGGCAAATTTCATAGACTCAACCAGGTTGGAAGAGACCTCCAAGCTCATCCAGTCCAACCTAGCACCCAGCCCATGCCAATCAGCTAGACCATGGCACTAAGTGCCCCATCCAGTCTTGAACACCTCCAGGACAGCAACTCCACAGCCTTTGCTGCACAAAGATGCAGACATGTCTGGCTCTGCCCCTCAGCCAACAGGACCCATTGTCATAGGAAGGTCTGCTCCAAGCACATGGACCTCAATCATTTGTTTCTTGTGCCCATTAAGCTTCTCCAGAAGGAAACACATTTCAAGCTGCTCGTCTCTATGGCCTCATTTTTGTTCTCCTCTGAACAAAATCCCAAACTGCCACAGAGCTTCTCTCGAGGGGAGGAAAACAGAAATTAGACAGAAATTAAACATGCTGGAGGTCTCCATCAGATGCTGGCAGAATCACAGCAAGGCCACTAGTGAGCTGGGGAGCCTTTGGTAGACAGCCTGCAGATTCATCTGCCTCCAAGCAGCACTAGAGGTGGGGAGGAGGGAGAAGTTAGGAGGGGAGGGGCAGGGGCGTTTGGCCAGCTTCCCATTGTTATGGAAACAAGAGAGTGATGGGGATGGCTTCACCTTGTGAGAGAGGCATCCCCCTCAAGACCAGAGTCTCCTGAAGATACATAGGAAGGAAGGGCACAGACATGGCCAACCTGAAACACCTCAGCAGCTGTA
Organism: Tricholaema leucomelas; assembly: GCA_013400475.1. Lineage (NCBI taxonomy): Eukaryota > Metazoa > Chordata > Aves > Piciformes > Lybiidae > Tricholaema lacrymosa > Tricholaema leucomelas. Next base: position 46,760 of record WAAF01007523.1, read on the forward strand.
CAGACAGGGAAGCTCAGCTGCACCTAGCCCATCCCACTGAGCCCTACCCACTGGAGACCCATCCTTTCAGACCTCCAGTACCATTCCCCAGTGCTGCTGTGGGACCATTCCACTCTCCCTTTCCCTGCACAGCCAGGAACGTTTCCAGTTGCTCCTTGGATGGGAATGGGAGGCTGCTCACAAAGCAGGGCAGGAAGCAGCACCCACAGGTCTTCCCTAGCCACCCCTGCTGCAACATGTGAAGGGTGATGGATTGCTTCCTGCTTCTTCACTGCAGCAGGAACACCCTTCCCAGCCCAGGCTTTGCTTGGGGTGAGGGAAGTTTGAAGTAGGCATTGGTTGCTGCATCTGCCCGTTAGCACTAAGGGACTCCAGTTAGCTCCATGTGATAAGGGCAGATGGGAACGACTCTGCCTTCCTTAACCAGAGGAACACTGCAATGGCAACTGGCAGGAGAAATTAAAGCATAGCAGTGGTGCAGGTGAGAGTAAAGCACAGATAGTGCCTGCTCCTGCCTTGGGCAGCATGCCTGCTTCACATTGCCCCGTTTGAGCTCCAGGTAGGCAAATCTGCCCCCTGTGCTCAGCTGTCTGGAACCTTACGGCAGGACAAAGCCATCCTCCATCCACATACTGAGCCCCTCTGCCCCTCATCCAACCCAACACGGGTGGAGAAGAGCTCAGAACCTGCAGCAGTCCTTCCCCAGGATGCTCATGCATACAGGCAGCTCTTGCCCACCACTGCTGTACTCTTGCCCTGTGTGCCCCATTCTCAGATGCCCAAGACCAGATGCTGCTGTGCCCCTGGACACACCTACCTGCTGGCACCGGTCAGTCTCGGGTTCTTGGCTCGTGCAGAGCTGCTCACGTCGACACCAGCCTGGGGAGCCACATACTGAATTGCTCCTACCAGCAGAAGGTAGCTATGAGACCCTGCTGCCGTGGGGCTCCTCTCCCCCTGCCTCACCCCACATCGCCTGTATCGATGAACCCTTAATGAGCTTTGAGCTCACGTCCAGTCAAATCAACGCCCTGCATGTCGCGGGTGTGGGGCGGGGGGGTGCCCAGAGCCACTGGAAAATTACACACCCTGGCAGAGGAATGTCTCCAAGGGCATGGGCAGGAGGGAGGGCAGGAGTGTGGGCTCAGGGCCTGGCACCAAAACATGGTGACAGCAAGAGGCTGCTCGGGGATGGTTGCAGGCATTGCCGCGGCAGTTTCTGCAAGGAGGGCTGTGGCGGTACATGGGAGGCCACACCAAAGACTTCATGCACACCACTTACCTTCTGTGTCTGCAGTCAGACAGTGCTCTCCATCTTCGCCATGAGCAGGGCTGGCTGCAGCCACACAGAGGATGCACGGCAGGGAGGTTGAGTGCCCGTCCATAAGCCTCTCCTGCTTGCACACAGCCCTTGCACAGGGCTGGGCTAGCAACAGTGCAACCCCACAAAGGGGGCACAGGACAGGCTGGGGTCAGAGTGGCTGGAGTGCAGCCAGACAGAGAGGGATCTGGAGGTGCTGATTGATACCCACCTGAACATGAGCCAGCAGTGTGCCCAGGTGGCCAAGAGAGCCAATGGCATCCTGGCCTGCATCAGGAATGGTGTGGCCAGCAGGAGCAGGGAGGTCATTCTGCCCCTGTACTCTGCACTGGTTAGACCACACCTTGAGTACTGTGTCCAGTTCTGGGCCCCCCAGTTTAGAAGGGACATTGAGATGCTTGAACGTGTCCAGAGAAGGGCAACGAGGCTGGGGAGAGGCCTCGAGCACAGCCCTACGAGGAGAGGCTGAGGGAGCTGGGATTGTTTAGCCTGGAGAAGAGGAGGCTCAGGGGTGACCTTATTGCTGTCTACAACTACCTGAGGGGTGGTTGTGGCCAGGGGGAGGTTGCTCTCTTCTCTCAGGCAGCCAGCACCAGAACGAGAGGACACAGCCTCAAGCTACGCCAGGGGAAATTTAGGCTCGAGGTGAGGAGAAAGTTCTTCACTGAGAGAGTCATTGGACACTGGAATGGGCTGCCCAGGGAGGTGGTGGAGTCGCCATCCCTGGAGCTGTTCAAGGCAGGATTGGACGTGGCACTTGGTGCCATGGTCTAGCCTTGAGCTCTGTGGTAAAGGGTTGGACTTGATGATCTGTGAGGTCTCTTCCAACCTTGGTGATACTGTGATACTCCCAAAGGACATCGTGGTCAGATGCACTGCTGGCTGTGGGTCAGGTTTCTGGGGTGAGAGGGGGAAAGTAGAAGAAGGGGGTTACATTTGAAGTGTCAGGTACTGGCCACCAGCTAAGTGAAAAGAGTGGCATGTGGACAACCTGTCATTTAGAGTGCAAATCCTGCCGCTGGCTCTGACAGCAGCTGCTTGGAGCCTTTGCTGCCCTTTTGGTTTTCATTCATAGAATCATAGAATGGTTTAGTTTGGAAAGGACCTCAAAGATCATCCAGTTCCAACCCCCTACCATGGGCAGGGAAACATCCCACTAGAACAGGTCACTCAAACTTCATCCAACCTGGCCTTGAACACCTCCAGGGAGCTTGTGGAGGACCAGGTGGGGTTGATCTCTTCTGCCAGGCAAGCAGCAACAGAATAAGGGGACACAGTCTCAAGTTGTGCCAGGGCAGGTCTAGGCTGGATGTTAGGAGGAAGTTCCTGGCAGAGAGAGTGATTGGCATTGGAATGGGCTGCCCAGGGAGGTGGTGGAGTCACCGTCCCTGGAGGGGTTCAAGCAAAGCCTGGATGAGGCACTTAGTGCCATGGTCTGGTTGATTGGCTAGGGCTGGGTGCTAGGTTGGACTGGATGAGCCTGGAGGTCTCTTCCAACCTGGTTGCTTCTATGATTCTCTGGTTCTCTGTGAAGTGCCCTGCAGGCACAATCTCACTTAGCACAGCACAGGAAGCAATGGTGCCCACACTAGGAGGGAAAAATATCTCTGACCTGCAGCTCGCTGCTGCTTGCTCATGTGATGCCCACAACCAAAACAAGGCTTTGTTTGCAGCAATCACATTTCCCCCCCCAGGGAATTCGCTCCTATTGATGGGATCGGATGGCAGGAAATTGCTTTGCCGCCGTTCGATGCCCTGTGCATCACACTGCCCAAGGGACTGGGGCCAGGGCAGCCACAACGTGCTGCCCAGAGTCGTTACAACACCCTTCCCTTCCTTCCAGAGACAGGAGGCCCCCTGCAAAATTTCACACAGCTTACAAATTGCCTCTACCTAGAGCCAAGGTCCAGAGAGTCACAGGCTTGAAACACTGTCAGCAATATATTGACTCACCAGAGCCTGGCACAATAGGGACAGCAGTGAGCAGATTAAGATGAAAATCACCAATGTCATTCTCCCTCAGATGCCCTCATGCAGCTGCACCCACCTGGAGATGCTCTGAAAAAACCTATCTGGACCTCACCAGCACTGCTTGCCCCACACACTCCTCCACTTCTCCTGGAGAAAGAGGGTTATGGGACAGGGCAGTTGGAGGCTGCCTCCAAGCTCCAGTTCTACTTCGGCACTAGCTTACACATTAACTAAGCAGCAGGCGTGAAGCTGAGCCCTGCAGACCAACCAGGAATGGGAATGATGCTGGTGCCAAGACTGCATGGGGCACGGGAGAGAGGGTCCCACTGCTGTCTCTGTATTGCGTGCCCAATGTGCACACCATGCTGGTGCCAAAGGCAGTCACAGTTCCCTGCCTGCCTGGGGAGTTCATACATCACCCAAAAGCACAGCACAGAAAGCTAACACTGCCCTAAGCCCCGAGCCACCTCTCCATGCCAGGCTGCCTCCCTGAAGAGGCTAAGCCAGGGGCTCTGATTTACACCACTGTGACTTGTTAGCCTCTGGACCCACCTGTGTGCTGCCTGCAGCATCCCAGCACAAAACCACTTACTTGCAAAGAGCCTGGTTGGGAAACAGCAGGCTGCAGCTCTGGGGTCATCCCCTCTGCAAAGCTAGTCCACGGGAAGGGAGGATCATGTTGTGTGATGCAGCAGTAGCCCCTCTCCAGGACGTGGGAAAGTGACAGTTTGCCTTTTGGTTTGGGGCTGGGTTGATTCCTCCACCAGAAAAATAAGCTTGTTTCATCCTCTGTTGAAATATGAGGTCCAGAAAGGCACCAAGAGTGTCTAATCACCCACCCCTCCTGGCAGACCACTGTCTGCACCATGGCACAGGAAGAGTCTCACACAGTAGTGTGGCCAGCAGGACCAGGGCAGTCCTTCTGCCCCTGTGCTCAGCACTGCTCAGGCCATCCCTTGAGTACTGTGTCCAGTTCTGGGCTCCTCAATTCAAGAGAGATGTTGAGGTGCTTGAATGTGTCCAGAGAAGGGCAGCAAGGCTGGGAAGGGGGCGGGAGCACAGCCCTGTGAGGAGAGATTGAAGGAGCTGAATGCAGCCTGGAGAAGAGGAGGCTCAGGGCAGACCTCATTGCTGTCTACAACTACCTGAAGGGAGGCTGTAGCCAGGTGGGGTTGGGCTCTTCTGCCAGGCAAGCAGCAACAGAACAAGAAGACACAGCCTCAAGCTGCACCAGGGCAGGTTTAGGGTGCACATTAGGAAGTTCTTCATAGCAAGAGTGATTAGCATTGGATGGGCTGCTTGTGGAAGTGGTGGAGTCACCATCCCTGGAGGTGTTTAAGAGGAGGCTGTATGAGGCACTTGGTGCCACGGTTTAGTTAATGAGAAGGTGATAGGTTGGACTGGATGATCCTAGAGGTCTTTTCCATCCTGGTTAATTCTGTGACTGTGTAATGGGGCACGTAATGGCAAAGAATGAAAGAACATGAGTGTGCCTCTGGTCCAGAGAAGGCATCCCAGGCAGCCAGCAGGCCAGATAAAGCTACCCATCCTGGCTGGAACCCAGACCAGGCAAGAAACCATTCTACAGCCTCTGAGGAGAACAAAAAAAAAAGGGGGGTGAGGGGAGAAAACCTCAGAGCCCATCTCACAGTGTGGTCTTGGCACACCACCAGAAGCAAGACAGGATGGAGTTGCTCACAACTGGCTTTGCACCGCCGTGGAAAGCATTTCTCCCTGGAAATGCCTTCCTTTTCCACATAGCTTTCCAAGTGCAGGCCTGATAAACCAGAAGAGACAGCTCCAAAAATACATGTCCTCCTCTGCAGAGATCGTCACGGGCCAGGGATTCAAACCAGAGACAGAATCAGGCTCCAGGAGCACTAAAGGGGGCAGAGCTGATTCTGGATTGCCAAACAAAGCAAAGCAAAACAATTCTCCCCTCCAAGTGCTGCTGGACAGGTTTCTTCCTTTGTCCCCAGCCTGGCACTCAGGAATACAGTCTTGGATGCTGATGCCTCAGCCCTTCCCTGCCACCCCGTGGGAGGTGCTAGATGCAGCATGTTAGCATCTGCTTATCCCCTCAGGCCTGAAATCCTAATCCTTACTTGTGGAAAGCTTATGTATAAGTGCATGTAATCTAAGGAAAGCAAAGGACAGTAAGACAACCTGAAAGTCTCTATGGCCTCATGACTGCAGACTGCCTCTTTCCTGGCCCTTCTTGTCCCTGCACCCAGGCCACTTGTCTACTGGCTCTTATTTCTACCTAGGCAATACCCACCTCCCTTCAGGGCCAGGAAAGCAGATCACCAAACCCTTCCTTTCCACATGCCAGAGAAGCAAAAGCTCAGCAGAGTCCTCAGATGCAAACACAAATACTTACAGGATGGGTGTCACAGAATCAGCCAGGTTGGAAAAGACCTCCAAGCTCATCCAGTCCAACCTAGCACCCAGCCCTGTCCAATCAACCAGACCATGGCACTAAGTGCCTCAGCCAGTCTCTTCCTGAACACCCCCAGGGATGGTGACTCCACCACCTCCCTGGACAGCCCATTCCAATGCCAATAACTCTCTCTGCCAGGAACTTCCTCCTAACATCCAGCCTAGACCTCCCCTGCCACAATTTCAGACTGTGTCCTCTTGTTCTGTTGCTGCTTGCCTGGCAGAAGAGACCAACCCCACCTGGCTACAGCCTCCCTTCAGGTAGCTGCAGACAGCAATGAGCTCTGCCCTGAGCCTCCTCTTCTGCAGGCTGCACACCCCCAGCTCCCTCAGCCTCTCCTCACAGGGCTCGTTTAAATGGATGCCTTGACACACATGGAACGCAGCCCCACCCGCCCCATCCCATGGCACCTCCTTGAGCCCAGTAGTTTCTCCAGCTGATGGAGCCAGCACCTCCTTGAGCCCAGTAATTTCTCCAGCTGATAGGGCCAGCACCTCCTTGAGCCCAGTAATTTCTCTAGCTGATGGGGCCAGCACCTCCTTGAGCCCAGTAATTTCTCCAGCTGATGGGGCCAGCACCTCCTTGAGCCCAGTAATTTCTCCAGCTGATGGGGCCAGCACCTCCTTGAGCCCAGCAATTTCTCTAGCTGATGGGGCCAGCACCTCCTTGAGCCCAGTAATTTCTCCAGCTGATGGGGCTGTGCCACCCTGGCACTGCTGCTCCTTGATGGCAGCAACTGACATTTTGCTGTGGCGGCAGGCAGAGACCTGCTGGCCCACCCAGCAACACTGCTGGAAGGGAGAGGAAGAAAAGACAGCTAAATACTTACCATGAGGCCTGACCACAAGCCTCTGGCTTTTCAGCTCTTCCCATACTCGTTGCTCCAAGGTGATGTTCACAACCACAACCAAACAAATGGTACCTTAGGTGGTGGCCCAGCCCCTTGCAGGTGAGGAGAATGAGGCTGGCCAGCCTCAGAATGAGGTTGCCCTGCACAGCAAATCAAACAATTGTGTCCCTGAGAGGTACAGATTTCGACACTTGACTTCCAGTGTTTATTTCATGAGGAAAGGAAATTGAACGGGGGCAAGATTGCCCTGTGCTAATTCCCTGGTTAAACTCAGAGGAAGCGGCAGCAGATAAGGTTCCCATAGCAATTGGAAGAGGTAGCAGCACACTGCACAGATGAGGCCTGATTTTTTTTCCTGCTTGCTCTCAGTGCCAGTGGTTTATCTCCACAAAGCACAGGCAAAAGCAATTACTCGGAACAAGAAACAAGGGAAAGGAGCCTGTGGCATTTCGGAGTCGTTTTAATGGTCTTTCACCCTCCTGCTTTGATGCACTGTTATTCGTAACACAGCCATGTGCCTTCAACCACAGGGAAGCTGCTGCAGGGACTCTCCTACTGTCTTTTGCTGTGGTTTTAACTGTGAAAAATATGATAGGCATTCAAGCAGCTTTTGGCAGGGAGTTTCACAGCCCTAACCTCCACAGGAGAGAGCTGCGTGGCTCTGCACTAAAAGCCACCTCCAAGTGTGATCCCTCCAAGCCGCTGCCTCACGTTCAAGCCTAGTCTGGCACGGAGAGACCTTTAACTCAACACAATCTGCTTTCAATGAACCCATCTTAGCTGTTCTTTTTCAGCTTATCTCTCCTGAGCTTATGATTACTGCAGCAAATTATGTCTTGCTCATCCCCTGAGCAGTGGTCTGCAGCAAAGCTGAGGGAGCACAATCCCTCTCTCCCACTCTCACCCCGATGCACAGAATCAGGCCCATCAACTCTTCCATTAGTTCCTCTACAAGATGCCCCAGCAGTGCAGTTACATTTGGGAGTGTGCAGTCCCCAGGGTCTCATTTCTCCCTCTTGTGCTGCAGTTCCCTTTTTTCCCTACCAGCTGCTCTGGGAATTCCCCTGCATGCTATGAACCTTAAAAGATTGTCAAACATTCATCCCTTTCACTCTCAGAGGGGTTTTTGCTGGGCTGTGTGGTTTTGACCAAAAGCAAGTCCCCTGGATAATTACTCCTCACCCCTTTTCCCTCCTAAGAATGCCTGGAGATCCACCATCAAGCCATGACTGACCCATGCACCCTGTCACTCTCTTCCTTTTATGTGGCAACGGAATCTGTGGCTCCACTGCAGCCTCTTTTTATCACTGCCTATGATACATTCCTGGCTCCATCTCCCTTCTACAAAGGTGACCTAGCAATGCCCTTTCCTTTGTCATCCTCCAGCTTCTTATGTACTTCTGAACCAGCTTACTCACCCCCTTGTGCTAATATCCCATTATTTAGTGCCTCAGCATCCCTAACTTCGCTCCTGCACGCCTTTACTCTCTACTCTCCCTCACCACTGTGGTTTCCCTTCATCCTCCCAGCATGATAGCTTTTGGCTCTCCTCCTTTTGTTGTTGCTGGTTGGGCTGGGTTGTTTTGGCAATGTATTGTTTTTTCTCTTCCCCACCAGGGTCAGAGCTGGAGGGCACTTCTGACGAAAAGTGTATTGCTCTCTCCCCATCTGCTGGCAGGGAGGAGTTGTCCCCTCCCTGGAGACAGTCAAAAGCCGCCTGGACGCAGTCCTGTGTGATGGTGTATAGGTGACCCTGCTCTGGCAGGGGGTTGGACTGGATGAGTTTGGGGGTCCCATCCAGCCCCTGACATCCTATGGTTCTGAACTCCCCAGGGCGTTCAAGGAGACGCTGTCCTCGGTGGGTGCAGCCAGCTGGCTGGAAGCAGAGGATATCCCAGACGCTTCTGCCTCCGACGCGAAGCAGAGAGGGGAAGAGCCCAGGAGAAAAGAAATCACTTTGGGAAGAAGAGAGCAGATCAGTCCAGGGTATGGAGGAGACGTCTCCAGTGCCTCAGAAGTGGGTTTCTCTCTCCGTGACGCTGACCACCTCTTGGAGCGGAGGGGCCCAGCCCCGGCGCTGCGGTGCGGTCGGCGCCGCCGCGCACCTCTTCGGCTGCGGCAGGTCCTCCGCCGGGGCCATCAGCTGCGCCAGCCGCTGCGGAAGGGAGGCCTCGTTAAGCAAGCTGATAAACGAACTGCCACCCAGTAGTGATCCACAGCCACTGCTGAGGGCAAAGACGTTTAGAGAGCTCCCAGCATCCTGCTGAGGGCAAAGACGTTTAGAGAGCTCTCAGCATCCTGCTGCTCGCCCGAGGAACGGCTGCGAAAGGGGGAGGAAAGAGAGCAGCCTTGCTTTAGCTGCTCTCCGCGGCAACTATGCCACTGCTGGGCTCAAAGCTGGACTCTGAGTGACAGCATCCAGGGCTCCTCACAGACGTGTTTCTAGCAGGGTGTTTTATCTGCCCATGGGGGGAAAAAAACAACCCAAAGAATCATGCCCTTTTTCCTCCCTGTATGAAGTACCTGTGCTTTCTGCTGGCTTTGGTGGCAGCAATGGAACCTTCCTAATGGTCTGACCATGAGAAAATGCTGAGCATCTCCTGCTATGGTCCAAAACAAGGTGCCAGGTGAATACCTACCTCATTTTCATTTCCCTGGCAAAGCATTCCTTCCACAGACTTGTCCCTGCCCCCATCCTCTCCTATGGTCCAAAACAAGGTGCCAGGCGAATACCTACCCCATTTTCGTTTCCCTGGCAAAGCATTCCTTCCACAGACTTGTCCCTGCCCCCAGGCTAGCCCAGCTCCCTTCTTCCAGCCAGACTGCCATGATGCAGATGTCACAGGGCAGCTGCCCTGTCCCCTGTAGTGCAATGGTGCAGGCAGGCTGCTACACACAGACACACACACAGACACAGATGCACACACACAGAACTCCTAGAGAAGAAAAAGAACTCGACTGAAGACCTCACTCACTGGAAACATGCCTGAAACACAAACTGAAAAGGACTTGGACTCTGGAGATTCTCTGCCTCCTGTCCTCCAGCCAAGGATGAATCTGGGAACACCTGCTCCAAGCCAAAGCCGCAGCACCCTTCCTAGGACCTCCTCCAGCCAGAGGAAGCACCTTGGGGGAATGTGGGGTGTGGTGATACAGTTCCTTTCCTGCTCCTTTCTCCTCTATTTCTCTCTTTCTCTTTCCCTTTCTTTATCTTTCTTTCCCTTTCCCTCGTTCCCTTTCCTCTTTCTGATTTTTTCCCTTTCCCTCTTTCTCTTTCCCTTTTTCCTTCCCTTTCTTTCTCCTTATCTTTCTTTCCCTTTCTCTCTTTCCCCTTCCCTTCTTTCCTCTCATTTTTTCTCTTTCCCTCTTTCTCTTTCCCCTTTTCCTTCCCTTTCTTTCTCCTTATCTTTCTTTCCCTTTCTCTTCTTTCCTCTTTCTCATTTTTTTCTTTCCCTCTTTCCCTTTTTCCTTCCCTTTCTTTCTCCTTATCTTTCTTTCCCTTTCTCTCCCTTTCTCTTTCCCTCTCCCTTCTTTCTTCTTTCTCATTTTTTCTATTTTTCCCCTTTCTCATTTTTTCTCTTTCCCTCCTTCTCTCCCCCTTTCCAAAGTAAACAAGAAGCATTTCACAGCATCCTACTTCTCCCCAGCCCCCCTGCCTGTAAAGCCTCTGTTCCTCTCATTGTGCTGCTGAAGACTCATTGCTGCTGCTCCTGCCTGGGCATTGCATTGTCTCTTCTGATCCTGAGCCAGACGTTAGCCAGTTCTGCCACAACTCCTGCTACTCCCTATTAGGTCACTTCTCCCAAACAGCAAATAAAAGCCCCTGTGGGCACAGATTTGCCTTCTCCAAGGCAAAGGAGCCAACGTGCTGCACCCAGCCCATCCCTGGCTATGTTGGCAGTGAAGGTTCCTCCTCCCCACAACCCCACAATGTGACTGCCACAACTCCACTAAAGCCATGGGGATGCTCCTGTCTCCTGTTCACCCACTCCCCACCTTAACCAGTAGGTGAGTCTAGAACCAGTGAGGATGTAGAAGGACCAGAAGAGAAATTGTGCAGACATTTGTGTGCACTGCACATCACTCAGGGCTTTCCTTCCTGGCTCCTGTGGTGTGGCATCACTATGACACCATCTGCCTAGGTATGCTACTTGCTAGGACAAGGTGCCCACAATGAAGGAGGATAGGCTTGGGCATGGCAAAGAGTAGCCCTTTACAGCTCTGTGAGCATGGCACATGTCATTGCTTCAGAGAGAATAGCATGGGCCTGACCCAGAACTAAAAGGAGAGCAGGGGCAAGGGCAAACCACAGCCTAGTCTTGCACCTCATTTGCACAGGCACTGGGCAGTAAGGAGAGAGGAGGCAAAGGTGGGGCCCTGAACTCTACCCACCCAGCCTGGGAGCTCAGGCAGCTCACTCTGCATCTACTGCTGCTGGCACTGGAGATGCTCTGCACTTGTCTACATATTGCACTGAGCACCACCAGCAGACATTTGGTGATCACCCTGGAAGCTCTGCTGAAACTCTCCAAGCCCTCCAAATTGCCAGCAAGAGCTCTGGGGTGCTCTGGAGAAGGGCCACTGCTATCCACCCTAAGCCCTCCACATTGCCAGCAAGAGCCCTGGGGTGCTCTGGAGAAGGACCAGTCCCACCTCCCTTTCCTTCTCAAAGGAGCAATGTGCATCTTCCCTGGGGCCTTCCTCCTGAGCCATCTGAAGGAAGCAGCAGTAACAAGTCCAGCCACCACAATCCCAGTACCTGCTTCAGGGGTCCTTTGGTTTTGAGGAAGATGAAGATGGCATAGAGAGGAATGCAGACCATGGAGGAGAGTGCCATCATCCAGCCCACCACGTAGCCCCAGGCTGGGTACACGTAGGAATTGTTGTACTTCAATGGCTTGTACTTGATCAGGGAGAACAGGAAAACAGCCTGAGGAGGAGGAGGAGAAAACACAGAGGTGGGCAGAGCAAAGAGAGCTGCAAAGTCAGGCAGCTTGGGCACCCTGCAGGCAACAGCTGGGGGGCAGTGACTGCCATGTGTTGGGCGAGCCAGCATGGACCTTGCTAGCTGCAGCGAGGCAGAGCTTGGTGCATGCTTGGCTGCACAAGAGGTTGTCTCAGAGGAAGGGCAAGACTTCTCCACAGCACAAAGGCTTCAGGTTCCCTAAGAGTTCAACCTAAGCAAAGCTGGCAGTGGCTTTGAGGATGATGCAGCAACACAGTGGTTTATTCACATCAAAAGCAGAAGGCCTCCAGAAGTAGCACAGGGGCACATATTTACCCCTCTTGGCCACAGAGCTCTCTTTGGGCTGGATCAGGCTGGCTTTGAAAGTTTCCCTGGTAGTCAATTACTGCTGGAACCTGAAGGCAAAGGCCTAGGAAGCTTCTGTAAGATGTAGCTACAGAGCCCACCTCTGCTCCCACTGAAGGTAAGAGCTCTCAACATCCAATACAGGAGCAGGATTTGGCACAGTAGTGATGCAAAAGTCAGTGGAGCAAGATTGGATCCAACAGGCCAGAAGTTGCCTGGCTTAGGGTGTGTTTTCTTTAAACACAGTTGTCAAAGGTTTACAGGAGATCTAATAGCACAGAAAGCAAATGGCTATGGAAGGATCTTTCTGAACCACAGGAGGTCACAGAAACAGAGGCTGCAGCAAGTCGTTCAGAACAGGGTAATTCTCACTGGCCTTCTGTTCAAAATCCTCTCCAGACTTGGAGGATACAATTTGCCTTTGCCTTTTGTGGCTTTTCAGGCTCAACTAACTTTCCAGGGAAAGGATAAGGTCTTGCAAAGGAAATAAAGAACTGCCTCAGCTGTGGACAAGGTTCTGCTGCTCCCACAGCAGATTGACACAAATTGCAGCAGCACCTTGAAGCCAAATGAACCTTTTCTACTGAGAACCCAAGGATCAAGAACAGTAGATTCACACATTCATGGAACGGTTTGGACTGGAAGGGACATTAAAGGTCATTCATCTGGTTCCAATCTGCCTGCCATGGGCAGGGACAGCTTCCACTAGATCAGGTCACTCAAGGCTTCACCCAGCCTGGCCCTAAACAGCTCCAGGGAAGGGGCATTCATGACCTCTCTAGGTAACCTGTTCAGTGTCTCACCACCCTCACCACAAAGAACCCCTTCCTGATCTCCATTCTAAATCATAGAATCCCCCAGGTTGGAAGAGTCCTCCAAACTCATCCAGTCCAACCTAGCACCCAGCCCTGGCCAATCAACCAGACCATGGCACTAAGTGCCCCAGCCAGCTTTTGCTTGGACACCTCCAGGGATGGCGACTCCACCACCTCCCTGGGCAGCCCGTTCCAATGCCAATCACTCTCTCTGCCAACAACTTCCTCCTAACATCCATCCAGCCTAGACTTCCCCTGGAACAGCTTGAGACTGTTGAAATCTCCCCTCCTGAACCTTCAATCCATCCCCTCTTGTGCAATCACTACAAGCTCTTGTAAAACTTTCTTGTAGCCCCCTTCAGGCACTGGAAGGCTGCTCTAAGGTCTCCCTGGAGCCTTCTTTTCTGCAGGCTAAACAGCCCCAGCTCTCTCAGCCTGTCCCCATATGGAAAGTGCCCATGCCCTCTGATCACCTTCATGGCCCTCTAGCAGCTCAATGTCCCTCTGGAGCCTCTATTGCAAGAAGGATGTGGAGATGCTGGAGAGTGTCCAGAGAAGGGCCAGGAGGATGCTCAGAGGGCTGCAGCAGCTCTGCTGTGAGGACAGACTGAAAGAGTTGGGGCTGTGCAGGCTGCAGCGAAGGCTGCCAGGTGTCCTTGTTGTGGCCTTCCAGTGTCTGAAGGGGGACTACAGAAAAGCTGGGAAGGGACTTTTTAGGCTGTCAGGGAGTGACAGGACTGGGGGGAATGGAGCAGAGCTGGAGGTGGGGAGGGTCAGCCTGGACATGAGGAGGAAGTTGCTCAAGATGAGAGTGGTGAGAGGCTGGAATGGGTTGCCCAGGGAGGTGGTTGAGGCTCCATGGCTGGAGGTGTTTCAGGCCAGGCTGGCTGAGGTTGTGGGCAGCCTGCTCTAGGGTAGAGTGTTTGTGCCCATGGCAGGGGGGTTGGAACTGGCTGACCCTTATGGTCCCTTCCAACCCTGACTGATTCTCTGATTATGCTGGGAGCACCAGAGCTGGATGTGGTACTGCAGCAGGGTCTCAGCAGAGCAGAGCTGAGGGGCAGAGTCTCCTCCCTTGCCCTGCTGGTCACACTCCTTTAGCTGCAGCCCTGGGCACAGTTTGCCTTCTGGGCTGCGAGCGCACACTGATGGCTCCTGCTGACCTTTCATCCACCGGCACCTCCAAGTCCTGCTCCTCCAGACTGCTCCCCAGCCTATACCTGTGCCCAGCACCTGGCCCAACGTGCCCTGTTGTCACAGTATGCCACTCACCAAGCAGAGCCCCGGGGTGAGCACCAGCCAGCATAACTTGATCAGGGGCCAGGGCCGGAAGCCAATCATGTCCTCTATGTTGTCGTAGAAGCGGTTGGCACCTTGGCCACCGGTCAGCACGGAGACAAAGTCAGAGGTTAGACCATTGCTGCTTCCTTCAGTCACTGTTCACAGAAAATCCCAAGTATCTCTTTATCCCAAGTATTTCCCCTAGGCAAAAGTCTCTCTATCCTGGTAAGGCAGCAGCCCACGGGAGCTGTTCGGGTGTTGAAGAAGCCCACGGGCGGCTGAGCACAGATGGAGGGTTTTAACCTCAGGCAAAAGCCACCAGAAGGTTCCCCACAGAAGAAATGTATCTGTCTTCAGTTTTGGGCTCCCCAGGTTAAGAGGGACAGGGATCTGATGGAGAAGGTTCAGCAGAGGGCTATGAGAATGATGAAGGGACTGGAGCACTGCCTGAGGAGGAGAGGTTGAGGCAGCTGGGGCTGTTTAGTTGAGAAGACAAGACTGAGAGGGGATTTAATCAATGTTTATAAACAGCTGAGGGCTGGGGGTCAGGAAGTGGGGACAGGCTCTGCTCACTGCTCCCTGGGATAGAGCAAGGAGCAATGGATGGAAGGTGCAGCACAGGAGGTTCCCAGAATCACAGGCTCACAGGATGTTAGGGGTTGGAAGGGACCCAAGGAGAACATCGAGTCCAAACCCCTGCCACAGCAGGACCACACAATCTAGCTCAGGTCACACAGGAACACATCCAGACAGGCTTTGAAAGGCTCCACAGAAGGAGACTCCACAACCTCTCTAGGTAGCCTGTGCCAGTGGTCTGGGACCCTTACAGTCAAGAAGTTGCCTCTCATGTTGATGTGGAACCTCCTGTGCTGCAGCTTACACCCATTGCTCCTTGTCCTTACACCCATTGGTCTTTGTATTGAGGTTCCACCTCAACACAAGGGGGAACTTCTTGACTGTAAGAGTCTCAGAGCACTGGCACCGAAGAGGAGGCTCAGGGCAGACCTCATTGCTGTCTACAACTACCTGAAGGGAGGCTGTAGCCAGGTGGGGTTGGGCTCTTCTGCCAAGCAACACCTGGAGTACAGTGTCATGGTCCAGTGGATTGGACAGGGCTGGGTGATAGGTGGGACTGGATGAGCTTGAAGGTCTCTTCCAACCCGGTTGATTCTATGATTCTATGAAAAAAGCACCCAACCCAACAACCAAAATCTCCAGCACTCCCCTAGGGCCAGGGAACAAGTTGGGCAGGGCTGGTGCCAGGCAATCCTTCCAGAAGCAGAAGGCAGCATGCAAGGAAATCCTCAGATCTTTGCAGGCAGAGGGAAGCTGCCAGGTGGTGGGTGGTTGGCATATGTGCTGGGAGAGGGGAAACTCAGGATGCATATTTGTGCTAGCAAAAAATGCTGGAATTCTTCACAGTGTAAGCAAGAGGCTCAGCCCTGCCAATTCTGAGATGGAGCACTTCAGTCCCACTGCTGAGTTTAGCTGCAGACTTCCCTGGCAGTCAAAGCTGTTTCTCCCATTTCTTTCAGGAGGGTCAGGACAGCCTGTGCCAACAGGCAGTGTGTACCATGGCAGCTTTGTACCCCTGCATTCTGGGTGAGACCCCACCTGGAGTACTGCATCCAGTTCTGGAGCCCCTATGACAAGAGGGATGTGGAGATGCTGGAGAGTGTGCAGAGAAGGGCCAGGAGGATGCTCAGAGGGCTGCAGCAGCTCTGCTGTGAGCACAGACTGAAAGAGTTGGGGCTGTGCAGGCTGCAGAGAAAGCTCCCAGGTGACCTTCTGGTGGCCTTCCAGGATCTGAAGGGGGCTACAAAAAAGCTGGGAAGGGACTTTTTAGGTTGTCAGGGAGTGACAGGACTGGGGGGAATGGAGCAGAGCTGGAGGTGGGGAGAGTCAGACTGGACGTGAGGAGGAAGTTGTTGAGCATGAGAGTGGTGAGAGCCTGGAATGGGTTGCCCAGGGAGGTGGTTGAGGCCCCATCCCTGAAGGTGTTTAAGGCCAGGCTGGCTGAGGTTGTGTGCAGCCTGCTCTAGGGTAGGGTGTCCCTGGGCATGGCAGGAGGGTTGGAACTGGCTGACCCTTGTGGTCCCTTCCAACCCTGCCTGATTCTGTGATTCTAAATTAACTGGTGGGACGAATGGCAGGATGTGAGCAGGCAGTAGCAGAGACCAAATAAGAGCAGTCACTTCCCTATGGCTGCTTTTCTGGTTTGGAGGACAGATGGGAAGAGCAGCAAGATAGTTCCCTGAGGAACCTTCAGAGGGGGATAAAAAAAAAAACCATTCCTGCTCTAAATGTGCAGCAAGTAAGAAATATTGCAAGGAAACATAGTGGGAAGCAGGCAAGAAAGAGGCTAATTACAGCATTTCTTTGCCCCCTAAGGATCTTTTCTCCTCAACACCCTTCCTCCCACCACCTCCACACCCCTTCACATGCCTTAAGAAAGAGCAAGACAGGTTTTTGTCCTCTACTTACCATATACCCATCCTATACAGATGACTTCAAAAATGGACAGGAAGAGCAGGCATGTACCACTGGCAGCGTAGTAGTCAAAGAGCTGGAAGATGTACATCCCACCCTGTGGAAGAGGCAGGGCAGAGGGAGTCACAGGAGGACTTATTTCATGTGAGGGAAAAATCACAGTCTCACAGTATCATCAGGGTTGGAAGAGACCTCACAGATCATCAAGTCCAAGCTGTTACCACAGAGCTCAAGGCTAGACCATGGCACCAAGTGCCACGTCCAATCCTGCCTTGAACAGCTCCAGGGACGGCGACTCCACCACCTCCCTGGGCAGCCCATTCCAGTGTCCAATGACTCTCTCACTGAAGAACTTTCTCCTCACCTCGAGCCTAAACTTCCCCTGGTGCAGCCTGAGGCTGTGTCCTCTTGTTCTGGTGCTGGCTGCCTGAGAGAAGAGAGCAACCTCCCCCTGGCCACAACCACCCCTCAGGTAGTTGTAGACAGCAATAAGGTCACCCCTGAGCCTCCTCTTCTCCAGGCTAAATTTTTTTTTCTCCAGGATAAATTTTTCTTCTCCAGGCTAAAACGACTGAGGCCAGCAGAAGGAGAACAGCAGAAACACAGCACCTGGAGCAGGTGGGAGAAGGAGAAGAGCCTTCTCTTGGGGCTGCCCCTAGTCTAGCCCAAAAGACAGTCAGCCCTGGTGGCAGCAGAGCACTTCATCTCCACCTTATGCTAGGGTGGAGCTGGCTGTTCTCCATGCCCATGGGAGCAGGAGGCACTTTGTTTGCTTGTTCTAAACCAGCATCCGTTCAAAATGCCACACAGCAGTGCAGGACATCCAGAGCCTCATTTTAGCTGCATTCACCTTCACCTGTTGCTCAAGGCCCAAACCCTCCACTGGCAGAGGTGTGTGTGTGCTCCTTTGAGCTGAGCCCTGCACATTTGCCATCTACAGGTCACTGGATGAGTCTCTTCTCAGACTTCTATGTGTTTTCCCAAAGAGAAAGCTCCTCCAGTGCAAGCCAAGCAGATGCTTTCAAACAGAGCAGCAGAGCAGCCACCCCTTCACCCCACACCTATGAGGTGACATCCTGAGGTGACAGAAGTAGATGCTCCCCTGGAAGCAGGCATGCAAAAGCCATGGGAACTCAAAGCTCACCCAGTCACAGCGGGAGCTGCCTTCAGCAAGCTCTAAGCCAGGATTCTGGTGGGGCACCACTCAGCAGTGCCTGAGAGGAATTAGCTGGCACCATAACATGTGAAGGCAACACAGGAAAGTGCTAAGCCCCCTGCCCAAGCAGGCAGATCATAGAATTAACCAGCTTGGAAAAGACCTCTGGGATCATCCAGTCCAACCTAACCCTTCTAATCAACTAAACCATGGCACTAAGTGCTTCATCCAGCCCCTTTTAATGACTTCCAGGGATGGTGACTCCACCACCTCCCTGGGCAGCCCATTCCAATGCCAATCACTGTGAAGAACTTCTTCCTAACACCCAGCCTGAACCTGCCCTGGCACAGCTTGAGGCTGTGTCCTCTTGTTCTGCACATACACATGCAGAATGTGAGGAGAGGCTGAGGGAGCTGGGGGTGTGCAGCCTGCAGAAGAGGAGGCTCAGGGCAGANACCCGGATGATTCTATGATTCTATGACAGTGCAGCACAGTGCAGTAAGAGGTGCAGAGCAGGGCAAACACTGTGCAGAGAGCACTGCACCAGCACAACTCTGCTCCTTCTGGCCCCAGGGCTCACAGGTGCAGCCCTGACCTACAGCATCCCCTCCTGCTGCTCTGTGTCTCGAGGAAAGCAACCAGCAAATATCACTGCCCTTCTGCTAATGCAGCTCAGCTTACTTCAGGCCTGGCATTTGCACAAAGCTGTCTGGCAGTGTGCTAGTTTGAGGCTAACTGGAATGTTTTAGTGAGAGACATTAGGTTATAGGCTGTGAAAATGGTGATGTCTACTCCACTCATTGGCTTGCTGAGATGTATAAAAACAAGAGCATAAATACAGACAAGGCAGTCACTGTGTGTCTCTGGGTGCCTGTGCTCTTCTCCCTGGCTGCTGTCTGTGTAACTAACCCTTCTGCTTTCTAACCCCCTCTGGCCCATCCTCCAATCTTCGAGGAGACCTTGGAGTGGCTTTCCAGTATCTGAAGGGAGCCTACAGGAAGGCTGGGGAGGGACTATTGACAGGTCTGGGAATGTCAGGACGAGNGGAGGCATGGAAAGCAGGTGGAAAGGTGGTTGGGAACCCTTTCTGGGGACTCAGGTTTCTGGCAGGGCTGTTGTGTTTCTGCATTACCTTTACCTTGTCTCTTTCTGTCTCTAGCTGTAGATATTGTAACTATCTGCCTGTATCTTGTGCTGAGCTGTGACTATAAAGATTCATTCCTTAACCTCCAGCCAGCTGAGTCCAGTCTGGGTCATTTCATAAGAGTAGGGGGACAGGTAGCTCCCAAATCATCACAGGCAGGCAGCTTCCCTGGCCTTCAGGACCATCTTTGTGGCAGTGATGCATCACAGAGGGTGAAAGCAACACCAGCTGTGAGAGATGCCAGCTAATGCCTTTGAAGGGAAGGACAACCAAGCGCACCCAAGGAGGGCTTGCCACCTCTACCCACCCCTCCAAAGCACTCTGGCTGGGTTTCTGCTGCCTGGCCATATGCCCTAGCTGCTCCTGTCTCACCTCTGTGACCAGCAGCAGGCCCAGCAGGTAGCATATGACGGCGATGGCCAGGATCAGCAGCTCCCGACGGCCCTTCTTGCGCAGCACTCCCGGGAACATGTCAATAAGAGAGGTCACCACGCTCTCCACACAGACAAACTGCAGCAGAACACAGGGCAGAGAAGTCAGTTCCTCCCCTTCCCCAAGGACACACTCCCTCTCACTGTCCTTTTTAACTCCAGCTACTCAAATCTTCCATTTTTAGTTTTCTGGGTTTGAGTCTTACTTCCACCAAGGGGCAGCTGGAACTGCTCACTGTATCAGGGAGGTTTCCTCTGGACCTGCAGACCAAGGGGGTTGAAAGTACAGCCTCCTGGTGGAGGTGTGAAGAAGGAATTGCATCAAACCCAGCAGAGGACAGCAGGATAGACCAAAGGATGGGCAGGCAAGGGGCAGACTGTGCCCCTCGAGCAGAGAGAGGGAGCAGCTGAGATGGCACAAGGAAATTTTGTGGCAGAGAGAAGGTGCCCCTGCCAAGGGACTGTGGGCTCAGAGCTCAGTCCTAACAACAAGCACATGCCTCAGACAGCAAAATATGCCAAGATTGCCTGGGAAAACCTGGTAAAGTAGGTACCCAAAGGTCTTGCAGGTGAATTAATGTCTTTTGGGCTGCCTGTGGGGCAGGACATCTGCTCATCATCACATGGCTCACGGTCCCACAGCACATACCACCCACGGGGGACATAAGAGAACATCAGGTGGTGCTAGGACAGCCCAACCAGCAGGAAGCAAAGCCATAAGCAAGATGAAGCAGGAGGGGACCTTGACCCAGAGGAAAGAGATCTCCTTTTGCAGGTGCAGGGGCTGAGGTGCTGCAAAGCAGAGCCTGAGCAGAGCACCCTGCCTAGCAGACATCCCAGGACATCCCACGCTCCCCTCAGGCCAGCACACCAGGCTTGCACACTGCCCTCCACAAGGTGCTCTGCTGCATTTTGCTCCTGGCATAACAGAGGTATGGGAAGGTAAGAGATGGGCACACCAGTGAGAAGAGCACACAGGAGCTGATCTAGCAAGATGCAGCTGGAAGAAAACAGCTTCATTCCCCTTCCCAGATTGCTCTGCTCTGTGCTGGGCTTCATGCTGCAGCACACAAGGTTTTGGTGCTGGCACAGAGGTGGTAGGGGATGTAGCTGGGACACCCTCACATACACACAGGGAGAAACAAAGATGCCAGCACATATAGTCTGTGGCCTCACATATAGTCTGTGGCCTCCCATCAGGCCTGGCTCTGAACTACCACAGCATGCTACAGACAATGTGGAGGGCATAAAGCTGCCAGCAAAGCAAATAAGCTCCTTAACCTTTGCCATGGCCTTAAGGGTGAGAACAGGCACCTGTGTGCTGAATGAGGGTGGGGAGTTTGCTGTACCTGGCTGTCCAGTCCCAGGAAGATCAGCATGAGGAAGAAGAGGCAGGACCACAGCTGAGATACAGGCATCATTGTGACTGCTGTTGGATATGCTATGAAAGCCAGGCCAGGACCTACCAACAGACCACAGGATGACCACAGCTGCCCCCACCACCCTGCAGCACAGAGCGAGCTTGCGTGCTGCTTCAAAGCCCCTATCACCACAGCTCCTCTGCCACACAAGGCTGAAAGCTGTGCATGCACCCATAGCCATGGAGGACACAGATGCTGTGCTAGTTTGAGCCTAGCTGGGATGTTTTGGTGAGAAGAACTAGATCACAGGCTGGGAAATGAAAACAATGGTGTTGTCTACCTTGCTCACAGTCTTGCTGAGATGTGTAAAGAAGAAAGGCAAAACAAAAGATAAAGTCACTTTGCTCTGCCTGCTGGGGAGAGCTGAGGCTGCTGGCTGAGCTCCATCTTGCTTTCTACCCTCACCCTCCATTTGCTTTGGCTGATTGCACCTTTGCTTCTTAACCCTCTTGGCCAAACCTCCATTCTTCCTTGGGACTGGGGTAAGGTTGAGAGGGGTAGGGGGAAGGTGAGGGGGTGGTTGAGAGCCCCTCCTGGGGACTCAAGTTTCTGGGAGGGGAGCTGTGTCTGTATTACCTTTTTACCTTGTCTATTTCTGTCTATAACTGTATATACTGTAACTATCTGCTTGTAAATTGTGCCAGCTGTAAATATAAGCTTCATTCAAATTTCCTACTGAGTCTAGTCTGGGGGATTTCTAAAGTTGTGGGGGGCAGGGGATACCCAAACCATCACAGATGGCATCCTGGCCTTCACTTCCAGAAGGCCCTCCCCCCACCAGGCTTTCTCTTTTGCCTTGCCTCTGACATTTCCAGAACAACCTACCTGATTCAGCCACCTCTGAAATGGGCACGCCCTGCTCTGCAGCCATGAAGCCTAGCACAGAGAAAATGGCAAAGCCAGCAACGAAGCTGGTGGCACTGTTCAGGAAGCAGAGCATGATGCAGTCCCTGCAGGGAGGAAGGGCAGGGAGAAATCAGTGTTGCCCACTGCAGAACGTTCCCACTCGGGATCAGGCCAGTAGGCAGTTTCCCAGCTGGACAGCACGGACCAAGGAACAGCGATGCTGCTTCTGACCTCCCCCAGAACCAAAAAGCTCAGAACAGAGCTCAAAATCAGGCTACCTACCTTGTGCTTTGCTCTTCAAGAGCTGTGCATGGCACAAAGAGTGACACAGAGCACCCTCAGTGGCTGGTGAACAGGATGCCACATCCACAGACACAGGCACACGGCAACAAAAAGGTGGACAGGAGTCAAAAGAGTAAGAAAACCAATGGAGAAAATGTGGAAATGAGAAAAGAGGAGAGTCTGCTAAAGTAAACACTCAGGAAAGAGGAGCTGAAAGCACAAACACGGTCAGCTGGTCTGAAAAAGCAAGGCCTAAGGAGCTAACGACATCATCTGACACCGTTTGTGCCTACAGTGTCTTTATTAACTGCTCAGAGAGAGGCTGAATGTGCTGTGCCACCTGTCCTGAAATACTGTGCACTTGCCTTTGACCCTGCACAAACAGGGCACCAGTCTGAGCTGGCTGGGCTGGAACCCCTGCATCACAGGGTCATGCCTGAGCAGCTGCCAGAGCTCACTCACAGCTCTGTGGGCACCCAGCACATTTGGGCCACCCAGAGCTAAGCTGCTAGTCCAAGGCAGCCAAGGCATAGAGGAAGGCATCAGTGCACCTCTGCATTGGAGCCATAGAATCAACCAGGTTGGAAGAGCCCTCCAAGCTCATCCAGCCCAACCTAGCACCCAGCCCTATCCAGTCAACCAGACCATGGCACTAAGTGCCTCATCCAGGCTTTGCTTCAACACCTCCAGGGACAGTGACTCCACCACCTCCCTGGGCAGCCCATTCCAATGCCAATCACTCTCTCTGACAACAACTTCCTCCTAACATCCAGCCTAGACCTCCCCTGGCTTAAGACTTGAGACTGTGTCCCCTTCTTCTGTTGCTGCTTGCCTGGCAGAAGAGACCAACCCCACCTGGCTACTTCAGGTCGATGTAGACAGCAATGAGGTCTGCCCTGAGCCTCCTCTTCTGCAGGCTGCACACCCCCAGCTCCCTCAGCCTCTCCTCACAGGGCTCTGCTCCAGGGCCCTCTCCAGCCTTGCTGCCCTTCTCTGGACACATTCCAGTACCTCAACATCTCTCAGCCAGACATGGTTTAGGAGAGCAAGGGGAAAGTATGAATGACCTGCCCAGCAGCTGTGCAGCATCTCTTGCAGAACAGCAGAGGAGAGATGATTTCTCTTTCCCAAGACCATGACATTTTCCCAACTATGCTGGCTCAGCACAAGAGGGAATAACAAAGGTCCTGCTCCTCCTCAGAAAGTGTCAGAAATGGTCCTGATGGCTTCACTGAGCTCCCTGTCAGGCCATGGATAAAATAGATCTGTAATTCAAGGGCAAGGAGGAGGCCAGACAGACTCGATTCATCTCCTTGGCAGGACCAAAAGGCCACTGGCAGAGCATTACTCTGGTGGCAGTAAAGCGCTGGGGACAGAGGGCACAGCCATCTGCCCTGCCGAGGCAGTGACAGCAGAGCTGACCATGCCACCCCTGCTCACTCAGCCTGTCACAACAGCCCACGGTGTCTCTGCAGCAGCTTCAGACACTCTGCAGCAGCTTCAGACACTCTGCAGCAGCTTCAGACACTCTGCAGCAGCTTCAGACACTCTGCAGCAGCTTCAGACACTCTGCAGCTCCCTTCCTCCTCCAGACTCTCCTGCCTGCAAGCTGACTCACAGGGAAAGGCACTACTGAAAACCATTCTCTGGAGCTTCTGTGCTCCTGATGTGGAGGTGCTGGAGTGTGTCCAGAGAAGAGCCACTGGGATGCTCAGAGGGCTGNTATGATCCCCCCTGCCCCTCTCCCTCCTCACTGAGTCTGCAGCTTCCATTCTCTAAGCAACTCATTAGCCAAAGCAGCATGAGCCAAGGTCTGCCCCAGGGACAGAGCCTGCCTCAGATGCAGCTCTGTGCTGTCTGTCTCTGAGCCAGTCCCCAGCAGCATGCAAGGAGTCCTCTCACCTGTAGCAGTTGTTGGTGTATTTGTTGTAGCTGCCCAGAGCTGTCAGACACCCCTGGCAGATGGCATAAGAAAAGAGGATCTGAGTGCCTGCATCCATCCAGACCTGCAACAGAGAAGGTCAGTGGTCTCCAGAGCTGGCAACAAAACAAGCAAATGGCTCAAAGCCCTCCACTGGAGCTTCTCCAGCAGAGGGACAGGGATCCACAAGGATGATTAGGGAACTGGAGCACTGCCTGAGGAGGAGAGGCTAAGGAATCTGGGGCTGTTTAGCCTGGAGAAGAGAAGACTGAGAGGGCATCTAATAAATGTTTCTAAACACCTGAGGTCTGGGGGTCAGGAGTGGGGGACAGGCTCTGCTCACTGCTCCCTGGGATAGGACAAGGAGCAATGGATGGAAGCTGCAGCACAGCAGGTGGAACACAAGGGGCAACTTCTTGACTATGAGGGTCCCAGAGCACTGGCACAGGCTCCCCAGAGAGGCTGTGGAGTCTCCTCTGGAGCCTTTCAAAGTCTGTCTGGATGTGTTCCTGTGTGACCTGAGCTAGATTGTGTGGTCCTGCTCTGGCAGGGGGGTTGGACTGGATGATCTCTTTGGGTCCCTTCCAACCCCTGACATCCTGTGAGCCTGTCTAACAGCAACCTGTCCATCCATGTGGAAGAAACCCATGTGACAGAGATGGGCTCAGTGGATGTAGAAACCAGGATACTCCCTGGGCAGCCCATTCCAATGCCAATCACTCTCTCTGACAACAACTTCCTCCTAACATCCAGCCTAGACCTCCCCTGCCACAGCTTGAGACTGTGTCCCCTTCTTCTGTTGCTGCTTGTCTGGCAGAAGAGACCAACCCCAGCTGGCTACACCCTCCCTTCAGGTAGTTGTAGACAGCAGTGAGCTCACCCCTAAGCCTCTTCTTCTCCAGGCTAAACAATCCCAGCTCCCTCAGCCTCTCCTGGGCAGATGGGACCAGTCCACAGGACAGGCAAAGGGAAGCTGCTGCCCAGCTGGGACACAGCCTACATTACTTAGGTGCATTTGATCTCTGCAAGTATAGAGGCCTTGCACACTCTGGCAAGGCTGTGCTGGAGCCAAGCAAAGTGGTAGCCAGGCCAGAAAAAAAAGAAGGAAAGCAGTAGATCATTTCCCCTGACCCCTTCTCTTCTGGTTTTGCTGAGCCCACTGGTGGAGAGGACCTAGGGTGCCTGTACGCTGCAGATTGACAAGCACAAAGGCTGTGCTGAGCCAGAGGAATAGGTCAGCTGCTCGATGGAGGTCTCACTGCTTCACTGGGCTCCTTTTGGAGCAGAGAGCTAGGTCCTCAGCTGGCAGCAGATCTAATGGCCAGGGAACTGTAAACCTTCCTTCAGCCAGGGCTTGCCTGTTCCCCACTCACCTGTGCGTCTGCCAGCCTGGAGATGTCGGGCTTGAGGTAGAAGATGATGCCCTGGGCAGCGCTGGGCAGTGTGACTCCTCGCACCAGCAGGATCAGCAGCATCACGTAGGGGAAGGTGGCAGTGAAGTAAACGACCTGTGGGTTCCAGGAAACCAAAGGAGAGAGGGTTAGAAGGGAGGGGGTGCAGGTAGAGTCTCATTTTATGCACAGACCCCCACCCACAGAGCCCTGGATGCTGCTGGTGCTGATAGCTGCTACTGCCAGCATGGAAGAGGGGTGGGAAATAGATCAACCAAGGTTACACCTCAGCAGTGATTTAGCTATCTACATTTTGTTCCTTGCCCAATGCTCTGCCACTGCCTGCTCTGCTGTGTTTTCTCTTTCCAGTCAGTGTAAATCCCCTGCTCTCCAGCTGTTCTCTTCGTCTCTCTAGAGCGTTAGAAGCAACCTAGATCTCAGCCTGTCACAGAGCTTTAATGAGGAGGTATTAAAATGCTTCTATGCCCACCAAGAGCCTTCCAAATTAAACAGCAACTTCTGCTGCCTGATCTGAGACAGCTCTGAGGGGTCTCATCTCGAGGAGGGGGTGTGTGTGGGGGTGTTGCTCATGCAGCTCTCTCATCCCTTGGATGCCTCTGAGCTTACAGGTGAAAACTGGAGGCACTTCAAAGCCCTAATGTGACTGCCTGGGTAACATCCTTCCTGCAGCATGCAAGGGGTAATGGGTTTAAACTGGCAGAGGGGAGATTTAAACTAGGTGTTAGGAAGAAGTTCTTCACAGTGAGGGTGGTGAGACACTGGCACAGGTTGCCCAGGGAGATTGTGGAGCACAGAAGCACCCAATGTGATCTTTGATGTCCCTCTGTTCGTGGGACATTCCCAACCATCATTAATGACACACACACACACACACATCTCACAGGAGCTCTAGGAAGGAAGGAGGTTCTGAGCAGGTCAAGGCCACAGCAGTAGCCTTAACACCCACTCCAAAGCATCACAAACTGGTTCACTCCAGCAGGATAACCAGTCCAGCACCAGCAGGAGGCACTAGTTGCAGCTTCACCAGCAGCAAGTGACCCTCTGAACCAAAACCCATAGAGCTGGGGAGAAAGCAAAGGAGGGCACAAAGGCACCACTCCCACCACAAGCGTTTGGCAAGACAAAGAAACAGCAGGAGAGAGTAATTATCTGTTCCCTGAGCTGGCTACTGGCACCAGCTTCTCCATTTTGTTCGAGTTTAGAGTCACTGTCAGGGAGAGGAAGACTGCCACTGCAGAGGATCTGGGTAAAGACACCAGCAACCACAGCAGGGCAGCACACTGGGGAGTGGATGGTTCTCAAGGGTCGCTGTGAGCATCTGCAAAGGGAAAAGGTGACCCAAGGCTCCCTTCAGTTCCCAGCTCTTTCCCTGTTGGACCAACTTTTCTCTTCGTCCTCTTAGGGGTCTGTCACGACCATGGCTGAATCAGTATGGCCCCACCACACTGAGGTGTGGCTTTGGTGCTGTGTGTCCTGACTCTACTTAGAATCTTAGAATGGTCTAGGTTGGAAGGGACCTCAAGGATCATCCAGCTGCAACCCCCTGCTGTAGGCAGGGACACTTCCCACTAGAGCAGGTTGCTCAGCTACAGCAGTTAAGGTACAAGAAGTTATTCTGTGTAGCATCTCTTAGTGAGCTCACTAATTCTGTTGTTTGGACAAACACCTCAGTTCTCACTGGAATTACCTCTGTAAAACAGTAATTGGAAGAATGGGAGATGTGGGAGATGATTGCTAGGTGTCATGGGTTGGTGACCTCTCTTTCAAATTCCTGACTTGACATTCTGAAACTGTAGGAAGCAAACAGATGCATCCATTACTAATTTATTGCTAGGGCCTTTTGCCTGTACCTAAGAAATGGTGTCGCTGCCCATGGCAGTGGGGTTGGAGCTAGATGATCTTTAAGGTCCCTCCCAACTCAAGCCATTCAATGTTCTATGTTTGTTTAAAGCCTCATCCAACCTGGCCTTGAACACCTCCAGGGAGGAAGCAGCCACAACCTCCCTGGGCAACCTGTGCCAGTGTCTCAACCACCCTCACTGTAAAGATCTTCCTCCTGACATCCAGTCTAAATCTCCCCTCTTCCAGTTTAAACCCATTCCCCCTCGTCCTGACATTCCCAGACCTTGTCAATAGTCCCTCCCCAGCCCTCCTGTAGGCTCCCTTCAGATACTGGAAGGCCACTATAAGGTCTCCTCAAATCCTTCTCTTCTCCAGACTGAAGAGCCCTAACTCTTGCAGCCTGTCTTCATAGCAGAGCTGCTGCAGCCCTCTGAGCATCTTCCTCCTGGACTGGCTCCAACAGTTCCACGTCTCTCTTGTGCTGGGGGCTGCAGAACTGCACACAGGACTTTTTACTTCCAGGAAAGGGAAGCAAAGATTAGAGAAGAAACAAGATGGATACAAAGGAGGCTTATGGACCAGGAGAACTATCTCCATTCCTACTTTTCCTGTGGACTTGACCCCCTTCCAGATGCAGAAGTAGCAGATGATCCAGGCCAGCAGGAGACACAGAGCCAGCTCCCACCGCACAGCGCCCAGTCTGTGGATACCATCCGTGACCCCCAGCACTCGCTTCCTGCCGGCGTCCAGGGACAGGGAGAGAAGCATTAACACTCCAGACCTTCCCCACCTCCCCCCAGCCACAGGCTGCACAGGTCACCCACAGCACCTCTTGCCCAGGGCTCCCAGCCATGCAGATCACCTCATATCTACCTAAAGCTCCTCTCCCTGTCAGTCCTGCTGATGCTGCTCACCACATCCTGTGGCTGGCCTCGGGCCTCCCACTCTCCAAATCACCATCTGCTTCCCACTGCTCCCCCTCCTTGGCACCTATCCAGCTGACACCAGTCAATTCAAACCAGCCAGCTGATGCCACCATCACCCCATGGCCACAGTTCTCCCTCTGGCCTCCCTGTGTGCTACAGACACCCTTTAGCTAAGCAGAGGTGGCCTTTATTAGTTCCCATGCCCTTCCCTCAGCCACAACCCTTGAAGCCTCACCATCATAAGACCTCAGTACATCAGCTCCTGCAGTCCCCAGACACCCAGTTCCACACCTAAATTCCTCTGCACAGCCTTCTTCAAAGCGGTTCCCTCATGGTCTCTTTGCCCTTGCAAATGCTGCAGAGCACCTGGACAATCACTGCCCAGGGGACAGGGCTCTGCTAGCAGCATCTGCAAAGAACAGGGCAGGGAATGGGCTCCAACACTGTGCAGACTTCTTTGCCCAGGGGCCCCTAATAGCACCTATGTGCCCTGTGGTGGCTGTAAGGGATGAAGGACACTCAGCTCTCTCACAGGCACTTTAGGAGCCATCAACTGGAGAAAACAACAAAAAAAGGCACTGAAGTTGTGTCCCTGGCACCCCTCTTCTTTATGAGACTTCCTCAGTTGAGTGTGGAGAAGTAGTTTGGCCCCAGGAGCCGTTTCAGCCTCTCCAAGCTGCAGTGATGACCCTCTTAGGGGCACTGTCTGGCCTGCTGCAGGACCTCTCCTTCAGAGGTGTTTTATTACCTCCAGCCCCACAGCCAAAGCTCCCCAGGCCCCTCTCTGACATCTCACCTGTGCACCTCAGATGCCTGCACTCCAGGCATGAACCTGAGCAGCCTGGTAGACCACTTGCCTCGGGCACCAAGAAAGACATGGCCAAAAGAAGAGAAAATGCAGTTTGGTCCCTTCCTGGCTGACTGTAAAGGAGTGTTCAGTCTGCCCTGGCTTCTCATGCTTGCCTGCCAACAGTAACCTGCAACACCCAAGACAAGTATCCCTTGCTTACAGCAAGTCCTCAGCTCCTTTGGGTGCCTCTTTCTGTGGCCACACTCACCCAGGCAGCTCAGCGAGACAGGGGCAGGCCTGGGCACTACGCAGAGAGCACCCTTGGGAGGGCACACCCAGAGCAGCCTCCAGGGCAGTCTGCCCTCCTCATGCCTCTGGGCTCCCTGCAGGTCTCCTCCTTGTCTGGCTCTGACAAGTGTCACTTGACTTGGTCCTACAGAGGCACACAGCCCTGCGCCCAGACGCTCCTACAGCTGCAGCCTTTGGACAAGAGAGGAGCCTGAGCAGAGGGGAAGGGCTCACATACTCCCAGAACTCCATCATCGGGGAGGTGGCGTTCGCAGGCAGGGTCCTGTTGTCCAGGCTGGAGCTCTTCAGAATGTCCACACAGAGATCTACCAAGAGAAAAGGAAGCTGATGAGCCAGAGAAATTCTCCAAGGCTCTTCCACTGGGGATGCTCCTTCCTCCTCCATATCCTAACCCTCACTCTGACAGCAAAACTCTCCATTAAGCAGCTCATTAAAGCCTGCCTTTGCCCAGCCGTGAATCCCAAGGCAGCAGTAGCCCCCCGAGGAAGGGGAGAGGGGAAGGAAAGAGCAACTCCTTGCTAAATTGAAACCAGATGGCTGCAAGTGATGGATGCCTGGGGGGGTAGCCACTGTGAGTAGCCAGGATAGAAATCCCATGCTCCTCCCACACCACACACCACCCCTGCCCACTCATGCATGCCAGTGTCCTCATACACTGCAGGAGTCTTCGTGCTCTGCTCTGCCATCCCAGCCCTGCCACCCAGTATGAGGCTGCTGAAAGCAGACACTGTGCCACAGGGCCAGGACATGCTTCTCAGCCTGCATTGGGCAGACCAAAGCTGAAACCAGAAAACTGAGGAAGCTCAGCTCTAGGTGGGAAGCTTCTGGTCACGAGGAGAACATCTGTGGCTTCCCTTGCAGGCAAACTCTCGCTAGGGGAGGTAAAGGAATCTGATCAGCTCTTTAGAAGGTTGGATCCTGCTGCTGGGATCAAGGGGCAGGGGTAGCTGTGAGGGAATGGCCTATGGGGTGCAGAAATTCAACACATCACAGGAACAAAACGTCTGACCCAAGAGAAGAGGAGAGGGAACTGAACTGCCAGCAAAGCCTTTTCCACCAAAGGCAAACCAAAAGTGTTCAAAGTGGTTAAAAAGGCCTGCCAAGGACATCAGCTTACCTCACAGCTACCCTGCTTTGGCAGGCACAGCCCAGGAGCCTTGTACAAAAGCAAAGTCAGGTCTTTTCTGCTGGGTACATTCATAGAATCAACCAGCTTGGAAGAGACCTCCAAGCTCAGCCAGTCCAACCTAGCACCCAGCCCTATTCAATCAACCAGACCATGGCACTAAGTGCCCCAGACAGGCTTTGCTTCAACACCTCCAGGGACAGTGACTCCACCACCTCCCTGGGCAGCCCATTCCAATGTAAATCACTCTCTGACAACAACTTCCTCCTAACATCCAGCTTAGACCTTCTCTGGCACAACTTGAGACTGTGTCCCCTTCTTCTGTTGCTGCTTGCCTGGCAGAAGAGCCCAACCCCACCTGGCTACAGCCTCCCTTCAGGTAGCTGCAGACAGCAATGACCTCTGCCCTGAGCCTCCTCTTCTGCAGGCTGCACACCCCCAACTCCCTCAGCCTCTCCTCACAGGGCTGTGCTCCAGGCCCCTCACCAGCTTTGTCACCCTTCTCTGGACACCTTCCAGCACCTCAGCATCTCTCTTGAATTGAGGAGCCCAATTCATTGATGTGAACTGTGGGCACGAGGACATGGCAACTGCCCAACGTCGCAGGCAACGTGATGGCACAGAAGCTGGTATAAATGTGATGAGACCAGACAAAGAGTGGCTTTTTGTTACTGATTCCTGCATCAGGAGGCCTGTACTGGCAAAATCCTCCAGTGCAGGAACTGTGAGATCATAGAATCACAGACTCATAGAATGTGAGGGGCTGGAAGGGACCTCAAAAGATCATCTGGTCCAGGCTCCCCCCCCAGAACTAATTATCCCAGAGCTAACACAAAGCTCCAGCTACATGAGGAGGACACTAGACTGGCTTGAAAGCTCTCCCAACCCACCTGCCTCTCTGTAGATTTGCCCATGAAGTCTCAATGCCCAAAGGATCTCTGTGTAGCATTAGCTTCACTGTCCCCTGCTGCTGGGCATACCCCTCACCCTTCCTGCCACTTGCCCACGTTGCATGCAGGCAGCCAGCTTTGCTGCAGTACCTAACCACGTTGTGCCTCATGAGAGCTTCTTCTCTAAATACAAAACCACTCATTTTCTACAACACCTGATTTCTGGGAATTGGGAAGGAGCTAGAAGCCCCCCAGGGGAAGGTGTACCTGAGTTCCAGGGGTTATCACAGCTGGCCCACGGTAGCACAGCACTGAAGGAGCTGAAGAGGTAAAAGAGTGCCCAGGACAGGATGATGATGTAGTAGATATTTAGATAGTACCCAATGACTTGTGAGGCATATCCAATTCCTGTGAAGGAAAGGAGAGGTGAGGATGGGCACACCAAGCAACTGCCAAGATGCTGGCCTTAACTCAAAGACACAGACTGTGCCACAACAACCCCACGCAGCTCTACAGGCTGGAGACAGAGTGGCTGAGAGCAGCCAGGCAGAGAGGGACCTGGGGGTGCTGGTAGATAGGTCATTGGAAGAGGCTGTCCAGGGAGGTGGTGGAGTCTCCATCCCTGGAGGTGGTTCAAGAAGCCGGAGATGTGGTGCTTTAGGATAGAGTTTAGTGGTTGTGGTAGTTCATGGAATCAATCAGGTTGGAAGAGACCTCCAAGATCATCTAATCCAACCTAGCTTAGTTGGGTTATGGTTGGACTTGATGATCTTAAAGGTCTGTCCAGCCTTAGTGATTCTATGATTTATTGGTCTATTAAATGCCATTAAACAACCTACTCCAGGGCCCAGGAGTTCTGTTTCTTATACCTGTGCCTTAACTGTAACCTCAGCCTATATCCAGGCCACCAGACCAGTGCCTGCAGCATGATTCCTGGCAGTCTGCAGGATGTAAATGCTGCCACAGCAGGCCTGGGCACAGCAATGGGCAGGAAATGTGTCAGGAGCCAGTCAGCCCTCCTTGTCCTCTTCTCTCATGCTTTTGACAGGACAAGAGGGGCCCCCCAGTTTAGAAGGGACATTGAGATGCTTGAGCGTGTCCAGAGAAGGGCAACGAGGCTGGGGAGAGGCCTCGAGCACAGCCCTACGAGGAGAGGCTGAGGGAGCTGGGATTGTTTAGCCTGGAGAAGAGGAGGCTCAGGGCAGACCTCATTGCTGTCTACAACTACCTGAGGGGTGGTTGTGGCCAGGGGGAGGTTGCTCTCTTCTCTCAGGTGGCCAGCGCCAGAACGAGAGGACACAGCCTCAGGCTGCGCCGGGGGAAGTTTAGGCTCGAGGTGAGGAGAAAGTTCTTCACTGAGAGAGTCATTGGACACTGGAATGGGCTGCCCAGGGAGGTGGTGGAGTCGCTGTCCCTGGAGCTGTTCAAGGCAGGATTGGACGTGGCACTTGGTGCCATGGTCTAGCCTTGAGCTCTGTAGTGAAGGGTTGGACTTGATGATCTGTGAGGTCTCTTCCAACCCTGATGATACTGTGAGACTGTGATAAGAGGAGGTGACCTTACCTTGCACCAAGTTTAGATTGGATAGGAGGAAAAAGTCCACCCAAAGGGTTGCTGAGCATTGGGACAGGCTGTGAGTCACCCTCCCTGGAGACATTTAAAAGACAGGCAGGTGTGGTGCTCAGGGATGTGAGCCAGCATCTGCTGGCTAAGAGCTGAATTAAATCATCTGGAGGGTCTTCTCCAATTTAAATGGTTCTCTGATTCTACAAGGCAGTATTTATCCTGGGCTATGCACTGGCATTTCCATCACCCTCTTCCTCCTGCTTGCTTGGGCATCTTGCTTCTCCTCTCTCCTGGCCTCTGAACATCTTGAAGCAAAGAGTATGGGGTGGCTGAACCAGCACAGCTGGCAGCCAGCACCAGGCAGCTTCAGTCACCTATGGATGTGCACTGCCCCTGCACACACAGCAGTCTCCAGGAGGGATAACAGGGCTGGGAGAGAGAGAGAGGAAGGGAGGGAGAATAAGGAGAAGAAAGAGAAAGCAGAATAGCATTTCCCAAAGAGGCTCAGAGTCACTCACTGTTAGAAAGTACAGCCAGGAATGGGGGGAGAGGGGGGAGAACTTGACTGACCTTCAAAGATGGGACAGATCTTCCTCCAGGCAGTGACCCCTCCCTGGCTGGTGTACTGCCCCAGCGCCGTCTCCAGGAAGAACAAAGGGATCCCACAGGTGAAGAGGAAGATGAGGTAAGGGATGAGGAAGGCTCCTGCAGCGAGGGTCAGAAACATCTTTAAAACCTTACCCTCACCACCCCTTGGAAGGTACCTGAGCTACAGCTGGAGCTGGCTAAACACAGGTGTTTTTCTAATTAACTGTGCCACCTCTGCTAAGGGAAAAGCCAAACCAGCAACAGGATCCAAGGACCACAGCACCATCACTCCTCAGAAAACAGCACCAGTGTGGCCTGCCTTCTGCTCCTGCAGGACTCCTGCATCTGAACGTGAGCCAGCAGTGTGCCCAGGTGGCCAAGAAGGCCAATGGCATCCTGGCCTGCATCAGGAACAGTGTGGCCAGCAGGACCAGGGCAGTCCTTCTGCCCCTGTACTCTGCACTGCTCAGGCCACCCCTTGACAGCTGTGCCCAGTTCTGGGCCCCTCAATTTAAGAAAGGCGTTGAGGTGCTTGAATGTGTCCAGAGAAGGGCAGCAAGGCAGGGGAGGGGGTTGAAGCACAGCCCTGTGAGGAGAGGCTGAGGGAGCTGGGGGTGTTCTGGTTTGGTTCAAACTGCTCTGCTTGAAACTGAAATCTCAGGTTTAGTGTTGAGCTTCTTTCTGTCACCCTTCTCATCTTCTCTAGTGCAGAGATTCATGCTTGCATTCCTCCCCAGCAGGCCAAGGCAACTCCTTCCTCGCTGGTATAGCTGACTGGGTCTGGTCCTCTCACACAGTGAACTTGGAGCTGCCACCTGGAGAGCATCTCCACTGTTTACAACCAAGACGAGGGCCTCTCTCTTTCTCAGCCAGACATTGTCCCTCAGGCTCTCTCTTCTCCTGCCAGCACAGGCATTCACACTGAAATTCAGTCCTGTGACAGCTAGCAAGCAGGAAGGCTTCAAAACAAGGGGAAGCCAACAACGCTACAATAATAAGCATCAGCCAAAGTTTCCTTAAACACAGCTGTGCCCTAGCTGCAGGGGACCTGAGGCCAGAGAGGGAGGGAGGCTGGTTCACAGCATCAGTCTGCAGGGCAGAGGAGGAGAACTGCATGTGCTGAGCTAAAGGCAGCTGCTGTTTCACTGCTGCAAGACATCTCTACCTATGCCATCCATAAGGCACTCTTAGTATCCTGCACACAGATGAACCTTGCAGCAGGTCCCAGACTCTCCCCTTTGGCACCATTTGACCCATTTTGGTCTCTCAGTAATGAGGCCTCTCTTACACTTCTGTTATCTCTCTCAGCCTTCTGACAGCAGTCACCAGCTGAAACTGCAGTTTGCTGCTCCACTGGAGAGGACTCAGCCCTGTGGGAGCCTCCAAACCCTCTCTCCTCGTGAGTCAATAACATATTCGTGTAGGTGAGCAACTAGATTCAGTTTTAAAGTGCAGCCAGAGAGAAGTTTACACTCAGTTGCTTTACAACAAGGTGACACAACTGGGTTTACATCTCTCTTTACAGCTCTATAACCATCTTAGTACAATCAAAGGTGAAGAGAAGCAATGGGACAGCAGCCTCCAGGGCAGAAGGCAGAGGGGGGACAGGCATGAAGCATTTGTAGGTAGAAAATGTCTCATTCTTTGCAATTTCAAAGACTTTTCCAATGGTTAGAATCTCTGTGAGATATTTGAGCAAGAATTGTGCCTTGTCCTGTTCTACTTTGCCAGCCACTTGCCTCCCTAGAGCAAGCAGTGTACCCTCCACAGCAACATGCACTGCAAAGGCAGCTGAGGGAAGGACTCTCCTGTCTCAGTCTTCTCAAGCCTAGTTTGTGGGCTTCTGAGTCACAGAGCAGCTCAGTTAGAGCAGAAAATAAAAGGGGAGAGGACGAGAGAGAGAGGGGAAGGGGAGAGGACGAGAGAGAGAGGGGAAGGGGAGAGAAAGAGAGAGAGAGGGGAAGGGGAGAGAAAGAGAGAGAGAGGGGAAGGGGAGAGAACGAGAGAGAGAGGGGAAGGGGAGAGAACGAGAGAGAGAGGGGAAGGGGAGAGAACGAGAGAGAGAGGGGAAGGGGAGAGAAAGAGAGAGAGAGGAAAGAATGTCCTTAAAGAGGTCCTAAAGGTCAAGTTGGCATCCAAAGTTGGGAGAGCTGTTCTGAGAAACAGTACCTGCTGGGCAGCTGGATTCACCTCTTGGTTTGGACAGAAGTGCATATGGGAGCACATGAGGTGTAGGAGAAATGGGCCCAGGAGCTTGTCATGCCTACAGACCTGGGAAAACTCATTCATGCTGTGAACTTACCACCACCATTCTTGTAGCAGAGATATGGGAACCTCCACACGTTCCCCAGACCAATGATCTCCCCAGCCACAGACAGCACAAACTCCATCTTGCTACTCCACTGGCCTCTCTCTTCCATTTCTTCCTTCTTTATCTCCTCTGGAGCTGCAGTGGTCCCATTGGGCTCTCCTTCCTTAGCCACAGCTCTTGTCATGACTCTGTGGGACTGAGGAAAGAGAGGGAATGTGACACAAGGAGCTGCTGCAGGACACACAGGAGGAAGGAGTGGGGAGTGGAGTGGTCACCACCACAAAAAGGTTCCTGTTATCACCACGAGAATCCTTCATCCTCTGCAAAATAGCTTTGCTAGCATCAGCATGAAGCATTGTCCCCTAGGTCGTGTCTGTGAGTCAGAAAGTCTTTACTGAAGGGACACAGAAAAGGTCACTGGTCTGGAGAGGTGGCCCCACTGGTCTAACCCTCGAATTTGCCCTTCTCCCCACAGCCTCCCTTCCTCATCCTTCCTAGACCACCACAGGATGTCAGGGGGTTGGAAGGACCCAAAAAGGTCATTGAGTCCAACTCCCCTGCCAGAGCAGGACCACACCATCTAGCTCAGGTCACAGAGGAGCACATCCAGACAGGCCTTGAGAGCGGCCAGAGAAGGAGCCTTAGTGTACCTCCATCTGTCTCTCTGCACCCTGACTGAAGGCTCTGCACCTGCAAACCTGGCTGGAACTTTGGAAATAGCAGGTCAGAGGAAAAGCAAAGGAGCTGGAGCTGAAGCAAGGCACGGAGGCAGGAGGAGTTTCCCTTTCTGCTGTGCTTTATGCAGCAGCTGTCTCCTTTCTGGAGTGCTTTCAGAAGGCAGGACAGAAATGATACAGATGAACAGGCTGACCAAGATTGGATGCCAACCAGTGCAGGCACTGCCAGGAGCACAGTCTTTGGTCCCGTGGGCACCATGCAGCACTGCCATGCAACCTGCAAGCTCAGCAAAATGCCCACACGTGCTTCACGGGGCTGGAGGGGGAGCAGAGGGAGCTGTGTCGGGAACAGTGTTGCTAGCAGAGGGATGCAGTGCTCAGAGTCTGAGCCTCCTCTGCTTCTCACCCCAGGCTGCCAGCCAGTGGGCTGGGAGTGCAGGGGAGGCTGGACAGGGACAGAGCCAGGACTGCTGATCCCCATGGACCCAGGGATGCTCGGCATGTAAATTAGGGCCATCAGCTTGGATTGGGAAGTGGCAGTCAGGTCCTCCTGCTCCTCTTTCCTTAGCTCCTGCAGGCTCCTTTCCCCACTGCCAGCTGGCTGATCAGTTCATTCAGAGGCTGCAGCACAGCCTCCTCAGCTTTGAGATGAGGAGCAGAGCTCCACACGAGGTGAGAGAGAAGCTAACACATACTTAATGAAACTTGTCTGATCTGTCACAGTTCTTGGCACATCCCAATTTGCTGCAGCTCAGGGCACATTATCAAGTACAATGAAGCTTAAGCCTGGGTGTGCTGAGGCTACCTGGAGAAGCTGACAGCAGAGGATTTGGCTAACTCTTTGTTTTCAGTCTCGTAGTGCAAGGTGGCTCCAGGAGCCAGCCTGTCTCTGCTAACACTGCTGGTTTACTCCTGTTAGATCTGTTTCACACTTGGTGGCAGGGGAAGATCACAAGTCAGTGAGCCACCTCCTATCACCTAACCCTAGGAAGAGAATGTGCCAGCCCACAGTTTGAACCCTGGCACCAGCCTCTCCCTCAGGGACACCAGGACCAGGGCTTCAGCTCTGCACTTGTCCTCTGACCACACAATAGGCCAGCAGGAGGGACAGCAGCTGGGATGTTGCAGTGGAGAACAGGGCTGTGATGAGCACAGAGCAGCAGGCAAGATGAGGCACTTGGGACTTCGTTTTCCTATCTTGAAAAGGCAGGAAGCAGCCTGGCCATGGAACCAAGGCTCTTCCTCTGGGAACAGGTGGTGGATTAAATGGGTACCCCAAGTTTCAGCCCTCCATGCCACAAGCTTCAGCTTCTCCCTGCCCAGCCCAAGTGATGCACAGCACTACACACAGCCAGCACACCCCTGCTTGCTCTGCCTGCTGTTCCTGTGAGAAAGCCTCTTCACACAACTGCTGAACAGCTGATCCTACTGTGCCTTTGCCCTGTATGTTCTCAGGCCAGATGGGTCCCAACTTCTTGTTTCCAGCTAGGAACAATTTGGCTCTCCCACAGCAGCCACAGCCACCTGCTGTTACATTCTCCCCCGCAGGCAGACACTTTATTCTCCCTGTGGATGCCTCTCTCCTTAATCCATGAGCTCAGAGAGAAGACATTGCCTCTTGCTGTCTGCTTGCATTGTGATTGCTGCTGCTTCAAAGTTGGCAGAAAGTTCTTCCCAGTCCTTTGTTCTCAGCCTTTTTTTCCCCTGAACCTCTGCCATATTTTTTTCCTTCCAACAGTTCATAGAATCAAGCAGGTTGGATGACACCTCCAAGATCAGTCCAACCTAGCACCCAGCCCTGTCCAGTCAACCAGACCATGGCACTAAGTGCCTCATCCAGGCTTTGCTTCAACACCTCCAGGGACAGTGACTCCACCACCTCCCTGGGCAGCCCATTCCAATGCCAATCACTCTCTCTGCCAACAACTTCCTCCTAACATCCAGCCTAGACCTCCCCTGGCACAACTTGAGACTGTGTCCCCTTCTTCTGTTGCTGCTTGCCTGGCAGAAGAGCCCAACCCCACCTGGCTACAGCCTCCCTTCAGGTAGCTGCAGACAGCAATGAGGTCTGCCCTGAGCCTCCTCTTCTGCAGGCTGCACACCCCCAGCTCCCTCAGCCTCTCCTCACAGGGCTGTGCTCCAGGCCCCTCACCAGCCTTGCTGCCCTTCTCTGGACACCTTCCAGTACCTCAACATCTCTCTTGAATTGAGGAGCCCAGAACTGGACACAGCACTCAAGCTGTGGCCTGAGCAGTGCTGAGCACAGGGGCAGAAGAACCTCCCTTGTCCTGCTGGCCACACTGCTCCTGATCCAGGCCAGGATGCCATTGGCAGTGCTGAGTACAGGGGAAAAATAGAATTCCTTGTCCTGTTCCTGATATAGGCCATGATGCCTGTGAAGAACCTTCTCCTAACATCCAGCCTAGACCTCCCCTGTCACAACTTGAGACTGTTCAGATGCTGTCTGACACAGTCCACAGCCTACCTCTCTCCTGGATGCCACCACCACCATCTACCTTCCTCATCTGCCACTGTCCTCACCAGCCCCTGCTAGAGGTGCCTTGCTGTATTTCCAACCCCCAGCACTTGCAGGAGGTTCCTCTTCCCAGGCCTGGAGCAGCATTTGCAATCATGACCCCCAGTACATCATCTTCCCTCAGAAGGGAGGAGGCTTCCTCTGCATCCAGATCTGTATGAAGTGGGGTTGGACTTGATGCATGCAGGCAGCCACATTTCCCCCCATCAGATTTATTGCTCCTTGGAAAGAGAGCAGGCAGCACAAAGGCAGACATGAGCAGAGACCACACCAATAGGTTTCCAAGGTCCCTTCTTCAGAGTTTGAATGGCATAAGCCTGGCTCTCCTTGGGCACAACTTTTGTGCTGTTTGTCCCACATCCACCACCATGGCATCCTTTCAGGATGGGTACAAAAGGCAAGGACAGACAAGGACACCTCTGAAGTGCTGTAGACACTCACTGGTTGAGTCCAACGTGCCAAGTGGACCATGCAGGGATGCAGGAGGAGAGCATTCGTGGGCATTATTTGGGCACAAACTGCAACTCAAGAGGGGTGGCAGGAACCAGTAAAAGGAGAATCAAAGTGTCCTTTGAAAGCAGGGCATGGTGGTATCCTCAGCTTCTTCCAGGGCAAAAAAGACTTGTTCAGGGCTGCCCAGGCAAGACAGAAGACAAGACAGAGATGAGAGAGAAGCTGCCTGGGGGTTTGGTACCAGAAGCCATTAGAAATTCTGCTCAAGCTTTTCTTCCCTTGAACTTACTGCCTGTTCCTGACTGCCATCACACAAAAGCTCCTGCTGCAGGGAAGTTAACATCCTCCATTTGACCCCTTCTGCTGGTTTATCTGAACACAAATGAGAAGAGGACAATCTCAAGAGTGAACAGTGAAACAGAGCAAAAGGTGGCCACAGATGTCATTAAGAAGCAGTCGATCACACTTCTTAGGGGAAGCACAGCTTTAAAGCACTTGGACACAGGTAGGTGCTGCAGAAGGCAGCACTGCAGCAGACAGCTGCACTGCACTGATATTTCTTGGTTTCTTTTTCAAGCAAGCAGCAACCATAAACTGCAATTTAAGGTGTGCAAAGAGGAATCAGAAGGCAAAAATCAGAGAGTAAGCAGACTGGGCTGTGTTACAAAAGGAGGAGGACCCAGAAAGTTCTCTGGTTGCACGATGTGAGCCAGCAGTTAGCTGGCAGCTGAAATCCTTCCTTGCATTTCAGTGCCAGGGGGTGGAGGTGATTGAACAGACACAGAAAATCAGGGCTCAGTGAGGAACAGCAGTGCCAAGACTTAACTCTTAAGCAGTGCCTTAAGCCGACAGCTTAAGGAACAAACCTGCTTAGATCAGTGTGTGTGTGGGCTGCTGCTGGAGTAGAATCATGGAATTGACCAGGTTGGAAGAGACCTCCAAGCTCATCCAGTCCAACCTAGCACCCAGCCCTGTCCAAGCAACCAGACCATGACACTAAGTGCCTCATCCAGTCTTGTCTTGAACACCTCCAGGGATGGCAACTCAACCATCTCCCTGGGCAGCCCATTCCAATGCCAATCAGTCTCTCTGCCAAGAACTTCCACCTAATACCCAGTCTATACCTCCCCTGGCACAACTTGAGACTCTGTCCCCTTGTCATATCTGCAAGGTGGACAGGAAAACATCAACACTGCAAGTGCTCTCCAGCCAGCCTAAGAGCACCTAGACGAAGCAGAATGATTACTTCATCCGTGGCTGCTTCCAAACCCAAATGCTGCTGGAGATCAGCTCACTCCAGCTGCACAGAGGAGAAAGGCAAGGAAAGGTGCAGGAATAGAAAAGCTGATCAAGTTTGGGACAGGAGCCCACATTTAAATGCTTTTCATTTCAAGCTGTTGAAGGTAATTGGCTTCTTTACACCTTCTAACTAATTGCCAGGTTGTGTGGGCTGCAGGGCACTCTCAAAGCATCTGCCTGGCAAGGTTCGTGGGGCACAGGAGGCTGGCATGAGGATCAGACCTTGCTAACATTTTCTTCAGCATGGAGTAAGAGCAATGCTTCTATGGTCAGTCAGTTGGCTGCTTACTAGCACCAGCCAGAGTGGGATCAGAACCAGCTGTGAGTTTATCAAAGGCATCTATGCCTGTGATGCAAGCTGCAAGGATGAGAGAGCCATCCTTCAGAGCTCAGGAGGGCAACCAGTGGCTCATGTCCTCTACGCTGCTGCCAGGGCAGGAGAACTTCCCAATCTTCCCCAAAGAACTGCCTCTTTTGGTTGTAGTAGTAAGACAAGGAATGATGGATACAAACTGAGACATAGAAGGTTTCACCTCAACGTGAGGAGAAACTTCCTTACACTGAGGGTGACAGAGCCCTGGAGCAGGCTGCCCAGAGAGGTTTTGGAGTCTCCTTCTCTGGAGACTTTCAAAACCTGCCTGGGTGCATTCCTGTGTGAACTACCCTGGGTGATGATGCTTCTGGGAGGGGGGTTGGACTCTATTTCTGGAGCTCCCTTCCACCCTCTAACATTCTGTGATTCCCAAGTACTCTACAGTGGTTGGACTTTCCTGATGATGAGTGGAAAATGCCTTGCTGCAAGCAGTGCAGCCTCCTCTCAGCAGCAGGTGAGGCTGGGCATCTGTGGCTCACCATCCCTGCTCTGCACTACAAACACACAGAGCTGGTTTCTTCCTTCAGCCTAGAAAGAAGTGAAGAGTGACTGATCAAGTTCACAAATGGAGTATAAACATGATCAGAAACCAGTCTTTGCCTGTGCATCAAACAAGATACTCTCTAGACTTCCCTCCAGCCCACAGTCTGCTTCACAGGCTCACAGGATGTCAGGGGTTGGAAGGGACCCAAAGAGATCATCCAGTCCAAGCCCCCTGCCAGAACAGGACCATACAATCTAGCTCAGGTCACAGAGGAACACATCCAGACAGGCTTTGAAAGGCTCCACAGAAGGAGACTCCACAACCTCTCTGGGCAGCCTGTGCCAGTGCTCTGGGACCCTTACAGTAAGGAAATTCCCCCTTGTGCTGAGCTGGAACCTCCTGTGCTGCAGCTTCCATCCATTGCTGCTTGTCCTATCCCAGGGAGCAGTGAGCAGAGCCTGTCCCTCCCTCCTGACCCCCAGCCCTCAGGTGTTTATAAACATTGATTCAATCCCCTCTCAGTCTTCTCTTCTCCAGACTAAACAGCCCCAGGTCCCTCAGTCTCTCCTCCTCAGGCAGTGCTCCAGTCCCCTCATCATCCTCATAGCCCTCCACTGGACCCCCTCCAGCAGATCCCTGTCCCTCCTAAATTGGGGAGCCCAAAACTGAAGGCAGCACTCAAGATGAGGTCTTACCA
The DNA here is from genome assembly GCA_013400475.1 of Tricholaema leucomelas. Classification (NCBI taxonomy): domain Eukaryota; kingdom Metazoa; phylum Chordata; class Aves; order Piciformes; family Lybiidae; genus Tricholaema lacrymosa; species Tricholaema leucomelas. The sequence goes on from WAAF01007523.1 coordinate 88,719, forward strand.
GGGTAGAGGACAACCTCCCTCCACCTGCTTGGATGTGCATGGGTCATACCCATGCTTGGCAGGATGCCCATCTGCATGCAGCCATATCAGGATCCATCTGCTTTACAGAGCAGGGCAGGGACAGGCACCCCACAACCACAGAGCTAGCCTCGAAGGAGCACCCAGAGCCACCCCCCTCGCTGCCCAGAGGTGCCTGGCCAAAGTTCTAGAGCTGTGTCAGGTTCTCTCAGAGTCCCTGGTGCACAGCCAGAGCGTGGGGACAAGCAGGGCTCCAACCGCTGCAGCAGAGCAGGTGAACGGCACCGCGGATTAACCCCACGCCGCTGCAGGACCCCTCTGCAAACAGGCACGGCAGGGGCACGGTCGGGCAGCGACCTGTGGTGCAGCCCAGAAGCGCCCACAGGCGCAGGACAGAGTCCACGGGAGGGAGCTTGGTGCTTACAGGGCTGCTACCGCACCGGGACGGCAAATTCATGGAGTGAGCCACAGCTGGCAGCCCTGGGCAGGACAGGCAAAGGGAGGGAGGCTGACAGCCCCCAGCACCGCGGCCTGGCTGCTCGCTGCTGACCCAGGCCAGCCGGAGGCTGCGGGCCGAGGGGTTAGGGAAGGTTGGGCAGCTAAAGCAGCTACCCTCTGCAGGTGAATGTAGGCTTGCACAAAGAGCCTAACCTCTGCGGTGCATCTGAGCCGTGCAGTTCTTTCCCTGGGGCTGCTGCTTGCGGCAGGAGAGCAGAGAAGGCAACGCTGCTGGCAGCCGACGTCTACAGAAGTCTGCGGAGCAGAGGCAGGAGAGCAGCGCAGGGGATTTGGCACCACGCTCCTCTGGGTGCTTTTAACCGAACACCTGCAGGCAGGCACACCCTGTCTGACCTCTCAAAAGCACAGCTGGGGGCACTCGCAATCAGCCTGATGAGAAACAGGAGCATGTGTGAAGAGACCTCAAGCGAAACTCTTCCGAAAGGCAAGTGAGATCGTGGCAGGACGCATGCCCTCATGGCTCCCAGCACAGAACCATAGAATCAACCAGCTTGGGAACACTTCCAAGCTCATCCAGTCCAACCTAGCACCCAGCCCTGGCCAATCAACCAAACCATGGCACTAAGTGCCTCATCCAGGCTTTGCTTCAACATCTCCAGGAACAGCAACTCCACCACCTCCCTGGGCAGCCCATTCCAATGCCAATCACTCTCTCTGCCAACAACTTCCTCCTAACATCCAGCCTAGACCTCCCCTGGCACAACTTCACACTGTGTCCCCTTCTTCTGTTGCTGCTTGCCTGGCAGAAGAGACCAACCCCACCTGGCTACAGCCTCCCTTCAGGTAGCTGCAGACAGCAATGAGGTCTGCCCTGAGCCTCCTCTTCTGCAGGCTGCACACCCCCAGCTCCCTCAGCCTCTCCTCACAGGGCTTTGCTCCAGGCCCCTCACCAGCTTTGTCACAAGAGGAGCCAGAGCCCAGTGCCTCAACAAAAATGCTTGCACAGCCATCAGAGAGCAGACAAAAAGTACTCCTCACCATCGTGGTGCTTGCAGTGAGCTCCCTGTTCAGCCCTACACAGGTTTCCCAGCCACCCTGCTCAGGTGTGGGCTAGAGATAGACCTGGCTAACCCTGGGCAGGCTCAACCATCTGCAGTCAGTGCACAGGACCAGGTTTAGGCAGTGAAACCATAAGGAGCAGACGTGCACAGGCAGACTGACCCCTTCTGAGCAGCACCTGCTGTACCACCACATCACAGTGCCACGGGACTGCACCCCACCTGTGCCCTCCCAGAGGCAGGGCATCTGCCTGCCAGCCTGGGGCACCACAACTGTCCTGCAGGAGCATGGGCAGCTAAAGGTAAAATGCAGGGCTCGTTAGCCTGGCACATCCACAGCCATGAATCCAGCAAAGCTGGGCTATTGCAGAGCTGCCAAGGTCAGGTCCAAGGTTCAGCCTCTCATACCAGCAGCTGTCAAGGTGGAAAAACTGGGGCAATGGCATTTCCAGTGGCTTTGGATGAAGGTCCTGATTAGCAGTGATTGCTTTAACAGCACTGTTGATTCAAGCAGGAGGTCAGGTGTGATGAAAGCCCCACATATTCTGCCTCAAAACTGCCCCCAGATCCCCAAGGCTGCCTCCTGCACAGGCTCTGCTGTCTCCCTGCCTCACCCCTGCAGGACAGCAGATTTGGTGAAGCCCCCCGAGGCAAGATGAACAAGGAGCACAGTCCCAGGCATGCTTTTTAGACCCACAACCTCCAAGCCAACGTGCCAGCATCTCTGCAAGACAGCAAAGGCAATAAGGGAGTCACTGCCTTGTGTTTGCAGGAGCTGCAATGCCTACAGTCTAACTCACTCCTAGCATCTCTCCTCCAAGCCATCACTGTCCCTCATTGCTGCCTGGCTCACTCTCATCTCTCTTCTCAGTCTTTCTGCTGAGTCTTTTTCTCTCCCTCTCTCTGCTGCTGTACCTTTCAGTACCAATTACCCACTCTTCAGGCAAACCTTTGCTCTGCAGCTTCCCCACAGCTCCTCAGCAGCATCACTGCTCATCCTCTCCTGTAAGAACCGCTGAAAGAAAAAACACCTTCTTCCCTGGCTTGATCCAAGCTGATTATCTGCTCCCCAACCCCCAGCTCTCTCTTCCACTGCTTAAGGAAGCTTTTCCCCTCACAGATTTGCTGGCCCACTCCCCAGAGCATGGCAGGCAGCTGGCAAGCAGCAGCTGGCTGTGGGAGGACCAAAGAAAGATGTTGGCACTGCCAGCATGACACACACAGGAGCCAGGTCTGCTCAACAGGCGAGCACTCAACTCACCTGAACTCGGCGCGGCTCTCCCTCAGGCAAGCCTGCCCTATCCCGTCCTGTCCCACTGGAGTCCAGGCAGGGAATCCACCGAGTGCCCAGAAAGATACAGCAAGAGTTAAGGCAAAGGCTCCTCTCCCCTCCTCCTCTTGTCCCTCCCCCTCCGCCGGCTCTCCCCAGCGAAGTGTCACCCAGTCCACGTGTGGGTGGTGGGATGGCAGGAAGGGAGGTGCATCGGGTAGAACTTTCTGCCCAGCTCCCTTACAACATGCACCTTTCCAGACCTTGAACCACGGCCCCAACAGGAGAACAAGAAGAGACAACAGCCAGGGGCAGGCAGGGTGGAGGCCCAAAGTTTCCAAAGCTCAGCTGCAGCGCTCAGCGGAGTGACTCCAGGACCTCTCAGCCCCCGCCGAGTGGTCTGGGCTGGCTGCCACTCCTCCCCACGGCTCTGGGCCTCCAGCACTTCAGTGGCATCCCTTAAAATCACCCTGCAAACGTGCAGAACAAAGCATTTCCATCTCCAGGGGTCACTATGCTAAACCTGCTCCAGCAGCCAAGCTCCAGGCTCACCAAAGCCATCAGGCAAAAGGCGGCAAGCGGGTGGAGGGGGAAGCTTTGTCCCAGGCTCCTGCAGACCCTTCCATGCCAGTGCCACATACTGCAAGTGCAAGCAGAGCTCAGAGAGCTGTCAGCAGGGAGAGACACCACTGGAATCTTTACTTTTACAGTGCCTGTGTGGCTCACTAGAAGTGCCTTTGCCTTGGCAGCTTTCTTTGTACCTACCTGAGGCCTGCTGCCCCTTTCCCACACCAGAAGCAGGCGTTCCAGTGATGCCGTGTTCCTCTAGGTTGTTCAGCTCAGATGATATTTTCTTTCATAGGGTTATGTTTTGTGCAATCACTGTTCTTCATTTTGCTTTGTCTGTTATGTGCCTGCCAAATTCCTACTGACCTTTTCATGTGCTCATGCAGCCAAACCACAGCACCACATGGAATGGAAACTAGGATGCATCCAGCACATGCTCTGCTCTGCTCACCTGTGCTACAGCTCTCTGGAGGAGCATCCCCCAGCCCCCTCAATGGCAAACCTGGGAGCTGACAAAAGCATTCCCCACCACAGAGTGGGGAAGCAGGAGGTTTCCATGCCTACATGCTCTATAGGAGGCTCAGGGCAGACCTCATTGCTGTCTACAATGACCTGAAGAGAGGTTGTAGCCAGGTGGGGTTGGTCTCTTCTGCCAGGCAAGCAGCAGCAGCAGAAGGGGACACAGCCTCAAGTTGTGCCGAGGGAAGTATAGGCTGGATGTTAGGAGGAAGTTCTTCAGAGAGAGAGTGATTGGCATTGGAATGGGCTGCCCAGGGAGGTGGTGGAGTCACCGTCCCTGGAGGTGTTGAAGCAAAGCCTGGCTGAGGCACTTAGTGCCATGGTTTAGTTGACTGGATAGGGCTGGGTGCTAGGTTGGACTGGATGATCTGGGAGGTCTCTTCCAACCTGATTGATTCTGTTCTATTCTGTTATATAGAGGCTGCTTGGAACATCTCAAAACCTTCCATGGGTGCCAGAAGCCTGAGAATCAGAGCAGAGCAGAGCATGGTGGAGTGCCTTAGGGGACAGGTGATGCAGGAAGGGAGTCATCCTTGTGCTTGGCAGGATCTTTAGGATAAGCCACAGAAGGCAGGAGGGAAAAACATCTCCTTCTGCTTTAAGGCTGTCTATTGACTATAGCAGCTGACACTGGGGACAGCTGTTTTGAGTCCATGCTGTGGGGGAGTGCAGAGAAGGAGCAATGTAGCTCAGGGTGAGCACTAGAAGACACCCCTAGGGCTGTGGCCCAGCACTGGCCCAGAGGCTCCACAGGCAATGGGGTCATGAGGGCAGAGGTGGCAGCTGCAGGAGGCAATGCCTTTTCAGATGCAGCCAAAGACAATAGGCAGTACCCTGCTTTCCAAGCATGCCATCCTTCTGACCCCCAGCTTTCACCTACCACTGGGGCTGGTGAAGTGGGGTGGCCTTGTCCCAGCTGATTCCTGCTCTAGTGGGAGGTGTCCCTGCCTATGGCAGGGGGTTGGAGCTGGATGATCCTCGAGGTCCCTTCCAACCTAAACCATTCTATGATTCTATGATTCTTCCTTTGCATGTTGGCATCTCAACACCAGAGGGGTCAAGATCCCTTTTCTGCTTTGGGGGAGCTGTCCTTGAAGACAGACTGCAAGGCGAGCAGCATGTGCTAGCTGCACAGCACAGTCACTGCTGCCTCCACCCCTACTAGTGAAGGACAGCTCCGCTGCCCATCCCGCCGCAGAGAGCTGCTGTCATCCAGCACGGACGGGGGAAAGGTGCAACAGAGGTTATCCAGATAGGAAAAGGGCACCGAGATCAACTTAGGTAAGCAGAGCTGACCTAAAAACTTGATTTACACACAGTGAAGTGTTTCACAGGAACATTGCAAACCCGTAGCTGGGAAATGCCCTGTGGCATTAAGGTAAAACAAGCAGACAGTCAGCCTAAATTAAAGCTTTATCCAGCAACGTGTGAAAATCATTCTCCAGCAGGAAACGAGGCTGCTACCTCTACTCTCCAGCCCAGAAAGTACAAGAAGTCACAGTCGGGCTTCAGAATTTTCCACACACACACCCCCCAGACAATAATTCACCGTGGTTTTAAACCCTGCTATGGGCATCGAGCACTTTACCCTACCATGGCAACCTGCACCTGAGGGATTGCACAAGTCTGATGGCCCAGACTGAAAACCTCCTCAGACTGACCTGAGCCCACTCCTCCAGCCTGTCTAGGTCCCCCTGGATGGCATCCCATTCCCTCAGTCATGTCAACTGCACCAGTCAGCTTGGCATCATCAGCAAACTTGCTGAGGGTGCCTCAGTCTTGCTGTCTGTATCATTGATGAAGATAGTGAACAGCACTGGTCCCAACAGGGACCCCTAAGGGACACCACTTGTCACCTGTCCCTAGCTGGACATCGAGCCACTGACCACTACCCTTTGGCTGCAATCAATCAACCCATTCCTTACCCACTGAATGCTCCTCCCAGCAAATCCATCTCTTCAGTTCAAAGAGAAGGATGTTGTGGGGGACTGTGTCAAAGGCTTTACAGAAGTCCAGGTAGAAGACATCTGTTGGTCTCCCCTTGTCCACTGATGCAGTCACCCCCTTGTAGAAAGCCATTAGGTTGGTGAGGCAGGATGTGCCCTTGGATGTGCCAGGATCTGCGCTGGCTGTCTCCAATCACCTCCTTGTGCCCTGTCTGTTCCTGTGTAGCTTCTAGGAGGATGACTTCCATCATCTCCCCAGGCAGAGAGGTGAGGCTGACAGGTTGGCAATTGGCAGCATCCTCTTTTCTACCCCTTTCAAAAGCGGGCACAGTGTTTCCCTTCTCGCCCTGGTCTGGCTGATTGGACAGGGCTGGGTGCTAGGTCGGACTGGCTGAGCTTGGAGGTCTCTTCCAGCCTGGCTGAGTCTCTGATTCTCACTCACGGATTCTATGCGCCGCGGCGCCGGGTGAGGTCCTGGCGCCACCTGGCGGCGAGCTGCATCCTGCGCTGCCGGCAGCGCCGCAGCACCGCCCACAGCCTGATGCCCGCTGCTGCCCTTGCGTCACTCAACAAGCCGAATGCCTCGGGCCACTGGCTCTGTTCTGCCCGGGCCTCAGCTTCCTCAGGGTTTCCTGGGAGCCATCCAGCTTCCTGGAGCTGTGTGTCCCCTGGCTGCCCTCCTCGCATGCTGGGGCTGCCCCAGGCAGAACGCAGGCTCTTGCATTCAGTTGTTTTTCAAGGCAGACCGCCCGATGCGGCGCCCCTGTTTGTTGACACGAGGCGGATCTCACTTGAACCACACAGCCCTCATTCCTTACCCAGGTAAACCAAAGGGACTGCTGCTGGAGCACCTGGAAGGCAGACAGCAAACACACCACGAGGATGCTCAGAGGGCTGCAGCAGCTCTGCTGTGAGGACAGACTGAAAGAGTTGAGGTTGTTCAGTCTGCAGAAGAGGAGGCTCCCAGGTGACCTTCTTGTGGTCTTCCAGGATCTGAGGGGGCTTACAAAAAAGCTGGGAAGGGACTTTTAGGCTATCAGGTAGTGAGAGGACTAGGGGGAAGGGAGCAAAGCTGGAGGTGGGGAGATTCAGACTGGACGTGAGGAGGAAGCTGTTCAGCATGGGAGTGGTGAGAGCCTGGCTGCCCAGGGAGGTGTTTAAGGCCAGGCTGGATGGGGCTCTGGTCATCCTGACCTAGGGTAGGGTGTCCCTGCCCATGGCAGTGAGGTTGGAACTGGCTGATCCTTGTGGTCCCTTCCAACCCTGACTGACTCTATGATCTGCAGAGACAAGGGAGTGCTTCCCAAGATTCTTCACTTGCAATCCTTTACCCAACCTCAAAAGCTTCTCTCAGATCCTGGGAACAGCCCAGTGACTCCTCAGCCAGGTGGTTTTTCTAGCTGGGGCCTGTCAATGGCTCCAGCAGCAGGTTACACTGCACTGTAGGCACTCCACACTCACAGAGGCCCTTGAACCAGTAGTCCCTCTTTCCTTCTAAACGTCACCAAGCTTCCTCTCCTCCAGCCACACTGCCATGCCAACGTGCCAGGGCAGCTGAGCACCAGACCTGGCTGCCCAGCACAGCTCCACTAACACACATCTCATCTAACACACTGTGAGCAAGGGACACTGGGGAGAGAACACTGAGACAGAGCAGATCTAGAGGGGGAAAACAAGGATTTAATGGAATGAATGGAGAAGCTCCCGAAGTCCACACTGGAGACACCTCTGAGACTCTCTTGAGACTCTCTGCTCCAGGTTCAGTCCTTCCTTTCTGTCCACCATAAGGCTGGGGACACTCAGGAGTACTGGTGACTGATGGTCCCCTTCAGAGCCCTCTCCAGAGAGAGGGTTAAGGTGCATCACTAACTCCATGCAGACCATCTCCACAGCAGCTTCTTCCTCAGCCCCTCGAGTCTTCCAGAGAAGGGAGCTCAGCCCAGCATCCCTCTGCCCTTGGCAAGTGAAGAACCTTGGTGTTGTCCAACAGGCACTAAAGGCTGTGTAGAAACCATCCTGGGGGAGGACAGGAGAGCCACACTGGTCCTAGCAATGAGATTCAAGCTCTGTCAGCATCAAGAGGCCAGCTCTGGTGGAGGGAAGCTGCTGTCCCATGCCCGGCCTGCAAGGCAAGTCCTCAAGTGGGCAGGTGAGTTGGCGAAGCCTCTGGAAGGTAAAGGCAGGTATTGAACACAGCTGCAAGGACAAGAGATGGCCTGGGCCTTCCTCTTCCAGTCACAGGTATCATTCACACAGCCAGAAGGGGCTGCAAGTCTGGTCCTTGCTATGGTCCTGCAGTTGTGCCCACTCCTGTCTCTGCTGGGCACAAGGGCCAGGGGCCCACTGCTGTCACAACCCAGTCTTGAGCACTTGCAGGAACCAGAAAATAGTTGGGATCTCAGGTTTCACTGCTTGTGAAACCTCTCCTTGTGTCTGTGACAGGGATAGGATGCCCCAAGGGCACAGCCAGAGCAGTCAGCCATGGGTCTGCGAGGGCCAAGGCACAGAGGCTGGATGGAAACTCCAAAACCCCAGTGAGCCTCTCCACTCCATGCCCACAGCCTCAGCAACCCCACTGAGCCTCTCCACTCCATGCCCACAGCCTCAGCAACCCCAGTGAGCCTCTCCACTCCATGCCCACAGCCTCAGCAACCCCAGTGAGCCCCTTCACTCCATGCCCACAGCCTCAGCAACCCCAGTGAGCCCCTTCACTCCATGCCCACAGACTCATCAACCCCAGTGAGCCTCTCCACTCCATGCCCACAGCCTCAGCAACCCCAGTGAGCCCCTCCACTCCATGCCCACAGCCTCAGCATACACAGGGGAACTCAGCTGAGCACAACAGTCATGGGATATGGAACTTTCTCAACATCCTTGAATCTTAGTCAAGGGCAGCCTCCAAACTGTCTTGGGGCACTGCAGATCATCTTTACCCTCTCCATCTAATGAAGGTTTTTTTTTCCCTATGGTCCTTGCAAAGAGACATAAGCAATAAACAAAGGGCAGCAGCAGGCAACAGCCAGCTTGAAGCAGCCCTCCAGCCAGCCAGCACTTCAAAACCCAAGTCTGTTACAGCAGTGGACTCATTCAGCCGATTTATCATAGGCTCCCTGCTGATCAACCTGCAGCACACAAACGATCCCCCTGCAAGGCTGGACTTGGCCACAGGAGCCCAGCCCAAGCCCTGACCCCAGAGCACCACTTTCACCTCTCTGAGGGAGCCTTTGATGGTGGAGAGTTTGTAGACGATCCAGAGAGGGATGCACACCATGGAGGACAGGGCCAGCAGCCAGCCCAGGGTGTCACCCCACCACGGGTACACGTACTTCTTGTTGTAGGTTAGAGGAGTGTATTTGATCAGAGAAAACAGGAAGGTTGCCTGCAAGGTGGGAGAGATCAAGAGAAGAAGAGCAAGAACGTCAACACCGTTCGCTGGGAGAGGTTTTCCCAGCGAGCTCATGCCCACGGTCCCCTGGTCACAAAGAGCTTCCCAGGACAGCGACAGAAGAGCCAGCAGCCGAGCAAGCTGTGCGGGGACATCCCCCACTTACACTCCTGACACTGATCTCTTTAGCCCCACACCTGGCCTTAAAGCCACAGACACACGGAACAGGCTGCCATGCTGCCAGCCACATAACCCACTCCACACACACACA
>WAAF01007524.1:6034-46790 GCA_013400475.1 Tricholaema leucomelas
GTAGATTGATGTCAAAAAGCAGACACGAAATGATGTCAGGAACCAGCCTCAGCATGGCTTCCTGTGCTAGTTTGAAGCTAGCTGGAATGTTTTGGTGAGAAGAATTAGATGATAGGCTGTGAAAAGGAAACAGTGGTGATGTCTGCTGCACTCATAGGCTTGCTGAGATGGATAAGAACAAGAAGATAAATATAGATAAGGGAGTTGCTCTCTGTCTCTGGGGCTACATGAACCTCTCTCTCTAACCTAACTTGCTGCCTGACTAATCCTTCTGCTTCCTAACCCCCCTGGCTGATTCTCCAAACTCACCTGGAGCGTAAGGCAAAGTCTGGGATAAGGTAGAGGGGTTGAAAGGAGGTGGAGGGGTGGTTGGGAGCCCCTCCTGGGGACTCAGGTTTCTGGGAGGGCTGTTGTGTTTCTGTATTACTTTTTAACTTGTCTATTTCTGCCTATAGCTGTAGCTATTGTAAATACCTGCTTGTATCTTGTGCTAAGCTGTAAATACAAAGCTTCATCCTGATTTCCAGCTCAGCTGAGTCTAGCCTGGGTGATTTTCACAAGAGTGGGGGGCGAGTAACACTCAAACCATCACACTTCCACTAGCGTTGAATGGACTGGGGAGTCTGAGCTCTTAATTTTGGCACCTGAGCAAAAGGCACTGGGAACGAATTGTCACGATGTAAAGTGTTAGCTGTGCCTTTAGACTCACCTGCTTGCAATTTGAAAGCTGTACCAGTACCCCAACTAGTCCATGCTGAAGTGATCCATGAAGGAGGTAGTCAGTGGTTAGCTTTACTTCAAAAATCCAGCAGATGCATGGAACTGACTAATGGGCAGTGGCTTGAAACAGACTGCCTGTTCCTGCTTCTACCAGGAGCTCCTTATTCATCCACACACATCTCCTGGCGTTTGTGCCTGACTTCCTATTCACTGGATTAGACTTTTCTTGAGTTTGGAAGAAATGACCCTTGAATATTAACCAGCTTTCCTGGGCCACATTCCCCTCCAGGGAATTATCCCATGAAACTCTTCCAAACAGACCTTTGAAGAGGTCAAAATCTGCCTTCCTGAAATCCAGCACTGGGATCTTGCTTTTTGCCCTATTCCCTGCCCTCAGGATCCTAAACTCCACCATCTCATGGCCACTGTCTTTGGACTTATTCCCAAGAAGGCTCTCCTTGTTATTCAGTATGAGTTCCAGTATAGCATCTTCTCCTCATTGGATCCTCTTTCATCTGGGTCAGGAATTTGTCATCAGTCTTCTCCAGGACACTTCTGGATTGCTTATGGCCTTCTGTGTTGCCCTTCAACAGATCCAGGGGTGTTTGAAGTCCCAAGTGAGAGGGGACAAGAAGCTGTTTCTAGCTGTCTGTAGAAGATCTCATTCACTCCTTCCTGGTCAGGCAGCCCACAGCAGACTGTCATCTGCAGCAGTCTGCTCTTTCTTCCTTATCATAAGCTCTTGGTTTGCTGATCATCTCTCTCCAGACAGAGCTCCATCCACTCCACTTACTCTAACACATAAAGGGCAACTCCCTCTCGCCTTCTCATTCTAAGTAGCCTTTAATCCCCTCATGAAGGCATGGGACTGACCTGACCCCACAAAGGCAGCTCTCAGCTGCTCTCTGCTCCCCAAGCCAGCCCTCTGACAGGATATCTCAGAGGTAATGATCTCAAGGAGGCAGAAAGCTGCAAAGCAGATGCTGCTTCTCAGGCATCAGTACCCCAACCCTCTTCAGAGGCTGGGTGATTTAATTCCAATCATCAGAGCTGCCCAAAGGCCAGGAATCTCTGATGAAGTAATATGTTGCTGTCACTGCAATACCTAATTTTGCTCCTTCAGTAAACTAGGTCACCCTGACCTTTCTGGTGGCAACACAGCTTTGCCAGTGTCAACCAAATCTACAGGTGATTAGGACTTTGACTCCTGACCTTATTATTCATCATCTCATTTATATTCTCTTTTTCCCTCCCCCTAATCCACTGATGGCAGCATTTTTTCCTCAAGGGAAGTATAAAATAGCTGGTGAAGATGTCCATAGAGAGGGTATCATCAGTGTCATCACAGAAAGCTGAAAGCCACCTCTTAAAGCAGGGAGAAAGCAAACCAAAATGGTACAGTCAAGGAAAGCCTGCTCAAGACTGAAGGGACTTCTTTGGAGGAAAGAGTCATCCTTATGTCACCATGGTCATTTCTCTTGAGCTGCCTAGCTGGCCATGGGGCAGGAAGGCAAGCTGACTTACCATGCTTCAAGACCAAAGTCATCAATAATCAGCAGGTGTCTGTGTTCAGTGAAGATCTGTCAACTGGGCTGCCAAAAAGTTGAAGGAGGGAGCCTTATGAAGATCAGACAGATATATTTTGTCTGAAACTGATGAAGTGGGGCTCAAATAACAGAAGCACTCAGTTTGAAAGCAGGGCCAGGGTGCCAGAACAAAGACCTTTGCCTCATTAACTGTATCACAGAATCAGTCAGGGTTGGAAGGGACTACAAGAATCATCTAGTTCCAACCCCCCTCCATGGGCAGGGACACCTCACACTAGATCAGGCTGTCTAGAACCTCAATCAAATTGGCCTTAAACACTTCCAGGGATGGGTTGGTCTCTTCTCTCAGGCAACCAGCAGCAGAACAAGGGGACACAATCTAAAGTTGTGCTGGGGGAGGTATGGGCTTGAGGAAGTTCTTCCCAGAGAGAGAGATTGGCATTGGCATGGGCTGCCCAGGGAGGTGGTGGAGTCACCATCCCTGGAGGTGTTCAAGAAAAGCCTGGCTGGGGCACTTAGTGCCATGGTCTGGTTGATTGGCTAGGGCTGGGTGCTAGGTTGGCCTAGATGATCTTGGAGGTCTCTTCCAACCTGATTGATTCTATGATTCTCCCTGGGCAACCCGTTCCAGGGTCTCACCACTCTCATGGTGAAGAACTTCTTCCTAAAGAAGATGAACTGTAATTTTATTATTAGAGTTGACACCCCTCAACATGCTAATGAGGAAAATCAAGTCTGTGCTAACCAGATATGTCTGTGTTACTCAAAGTTCCTCCCAGATCATGCTGAATGTCACCTAGAAGGCAGGGACAGCCTGGGATGGCATATAAAACCCATGAGAGGGACATCTCAGGCCATTGATCTAGGCCTGATCTAGGATAGGGTGTCCCTGCCCATGGCAGGGGGGGCTGGAACGAGATGATCCTTGTGGTCCCTTCCAACCCTGACTGATTCTATGATTCTATGAAATGTAGATGCATCCTTAAGTCTTACTGTAGTTACTCTAGTTCCTTTTCCATTGAGTTCTTAATCACCTCCATAAAACATTGGCAAGGTGTTCAAAGTCTGACTGCCTTAATCAGACACCCACCCCTATACAGTGAATCATAGAATCAACCAGGTTGGAAGAGACCTCCAAGCTCATCCAATCCAACCTAGCACCCAGCCCTAGCCAATCAACCAGACCATGGCACTAAGTGCCTCATCCAGGCTTTTCCTGAACACCTCCAGGCACGGTGACTCCACCACCTCCCTGGGCAGCCCATTCCAATGCCAATCACTCTCTCTGCCAACAACTTCCTCCTAACATCCAGCCTATACTTCCCCCGGCACAACTTGAGACTGTGTCCCCTTCTTCTGTTGCTGGTTGCCTGGGAGAAGAGACCAACCCCCACCTGGCTGCAGCCTCCCTTCAGGTAGTTGTAGACAGCAATGAGGTCTGCCCTGAGCCTCCTCTTCTGCAGGCTGAACAACCCCAGCTCCCTCAGCCTCTCCTCATAGGGTTTGTGTTCCAGGCCCCTCACCAGCTTTGTTGCCCTTCTCTGGACACGTTCCAGTACCTCAACATCTCTCTTGAATTGAGGAGCCCAGAACTGGACACAGCACTCAAGGTGTGGCCTGAACAGTGTTGAGTACAGGGGAAGAATAACCTCCCTCCTCCTACTGGCCACACTGTTCCTGATCCAGGCCAGGATGCCATTGGCTTTCTTGGCCACCTGGGCACACTGCTGGCTCATCTTCAGCCTACTATCCACCAGTACCCCCAGGTCCCTTTCCTCCGTGCTGCTCTGCAGGCACTCTGTCCCCAGCCTGTAGCATTGCTTGGGGTTGTTGTGGCCAAAGTGCAGAACCCTGTGAGCAAGAACAGTGAACTGTTTCCTTCTCTTTTGAAAAGGCTGGGTCACTTTTTGCCTTGAAACATCTCACCTGAAAGGGATGTCACCAGCTTTTACTTTAGCAGGAAGATTCACCTCTGACAACAGCCATTCTGTGACTGAGAAAAGCATTTGGAGTGTTGCTGCCATCAAGTTTTGAACCATTACATGCAAAACCTTAGGAAATGTCCCTGGAGATGTTCAGGGAATGTATGGATATGGCACTTTGGACATGGTTTAATGGCTTTGGTGTGGTTGGGTTGATGGTTGCACTCAATGATCTTTAGAGGTCTCTTCCAACCCAAACAATTCTATGATACTATGTGATTTTGAAACACAATTAGTATGCCATTCCTGTAATCTGTCATTCTCATTTACCAGCTTCTGACTTCAAAGGCTAGAGTAAAACCAAACATGGAAGATTCTTTAGAGCAGCAGAAAGGGTTAGATTCTTTTCCAGAGACTGTGAGGCTCTCATAGGTTTACGTAAGATCATTAATTTAGCTGTACAAAAAAATAACAAGAGCTGGGAACTCAGCCCTTTCCTGTTACTGTTTTTGCTTTTCCTCTCTCCTAATTGTGTGTGAAGTACCCCATAAAACAAGAAGCAACTTTCATCATGTCAGGGAAAACATTATCTTAGCTATATTTAGCCAGCTTGAATGCATAAGGACCACAGTGCTATAGGAGCCCTTTTCCCTCTGTTTCTCATCAACAAAAACAATCCTAGACCCTCCTTTAAATGTGTTTCTTTCCAAGCTGATGCCAAATACCACTCCACTCCCTTCCTCCTTTTATCCCTCTAGTTGGGATGGATTTTTAATTCCCAGCATATACAAATACTTGGCTTCCACACCAGGGCACATAAACCTTCACTCTCCATAGAATCACAGAATGGTTTTAGTCAGAAAAGACTTCCAAGATCATCAAGTCCAACCATCAACCCAACATCACTATGGCCATTAAACCATGTCTCCAGGTGCCACGTCCACAGACTTCTGGAACACCTCCAGGGATAGTGACTTCACCACCTTGCTGGGCAGCCTGTTCCAGTGCCTGACCACTCTTGCAGTGAAGAGATTTTTTTTTTCCTAATATCCGACCTAAATCCCCTCTGGTGCAACCTGAGGCCATTTCCTCTCATTCTATGATGTGATACTAGAGAGGAGGCAGCCAGAAGGCACAAGAAAGAGAGACTATTTCCAAAAGGAACTTCTTGTGGTTCCCTTGGGACTCAGAACTGCAAATATTCTTTCTGTGTGCAAAAAAAAGCTTTCCATTAACTGCTGAGATCTCAGCCAGTTGTTTATTTTTTGGATAACACTGTTGTGTCCTTGACAAATCTGTTCACACTAATGAAGCCAGTTGGATGCAGAACAAGGCCTGATTGATCTTCACACTCTTGTCTGATAGAAAGTGTGCAGCTCTGGCACTTGAAGCATGAGTTGCACATCCCTTTTTTAAGGACTGATTTTCTTTGTCACATAGGGAAACTCTGATGTGATCCAACAGCATGGAGAACAGTTCAGAGCCTAAGATACCATGGAACAACAAAGAAACAGAAAGGACAAATTAGCAGGCATGAGGCAATTGGCATTTGTATGTATTGCTGCTATCATTAAATAGGTCTCTGGAGAATGGAGTTACATTTTAAAGTATCATGGGATCATGGAATTATAGAATGGTTTAGATTGGAACAGACCTTAAAGATCGTCTAGTTCCAACACCCTGACATGAACAGGGGCACCTCTTACTGGACCAGGTTGCTTAAGCCCCCACCCAACCTGCTGTTGAATATTTCCAAGCTTGGAGCCTCCACAACTTCTCTGGGCAACCTGTTTCAATGCCTCAACACTCCCATGGCAGAGAATTTCTTTCTATTGTCTGACATAATTCAGGCTTCTTCCACTTTGAAGCCATTGCCCCTTTTTCTGCTGCTCCATGCCTTTGTGAAAAATCTTTGTCCTGGAGCCACCTTCAACAACTGGAAGGCAAGCACATTAAGTGTTTTATTACTCCAACACTGGACATTTCAATACAGAATCACAGGATCCCAGCAGGGTGGAGGTTGGAAGGGACCTCTCGAGATCATCCAGGACAAACCTCCTGATAAAACACACATGGTTGCCCAGGATCACAACATCCAGGTAGATTTGGAATCTCTCCATAGAAGGAGACCCTAAAACCTCTCTGGACAGCCTGCTCCAGGGCTCCAGCACCCTCACAGCAAAGAAGTTTTCCTCCTAAACAGCCCCAGAGCCCTCAGCCTTTCTTCATCAGACACATGTTCCAATCCCTTCATCATTCTAGCAGCCTCTGCTGGACTCTCTCAAGTAGTTCTCTGTCCCTCTTGAACTGGGGAGCTCAGAAGTGGACACACTACTCCAGCTGTGTTGTTCTCTCCAGACTCTGACAGAATTATGGAATTACAGAAAAGTGGGGGTTGGAAGGGACCTCTTGAGATCATCCAGTCCAGCCCCTCTGCAGAACAGGTTCTCCTAGAACACATTGCACAGGATGGCGTCCAGGTGGCTTCTGAAAGTCTCCGTAGTAGGAAACAATTAGAGTTGATCTGTGCTGCAGTTTTGCTATCCTTGTGAAGCAGTCTGAGTAGAGGATTTAAAGCTTAGCTTTGCAGCTACTTCAGCTCAACTAGGAACTGAAAAATAAGGCAGAGTTTCCTGGGTTCCAGTTTGTGCCCACCTTTGTCCTCTTCCTGGGCACCACTGAGTAGAGTCCGGCTCCATCCTCTTGCTCCCCACCCTTTAGCTCTTGATGAATACTTCCAGATTGCAAGTTGTGCGCTTTAGAATAGAATAGAATCAACCAGGTTGGAAGAGACCTCCAAGATCATCCAGTCCAACCTAGCACCCAGCCCTATCCAGTCAACCAGACCATGGCACTAAGTGCCTCATCCAGTCTTCTCTTGAACACCTCCAGGGACGGCGACTCCACCACCTCCCTGGGCAGCCCATTCCAAAGCCAATCACTCTCTCTGCCAACAACTTCCTCCTAACATCCAGCCTAGACCTCCTTTGGCACAACTTGAGACTGTGTCCCCTTGTTCTGTTGCTGGTTGTCTGGGAGAAGAGACCAGGGCAGCACTAGAAGGACTCTGGCCTCACCCTCTTGCCCCTCACTCTTTAGCTCTTGCTGAGCATTGGGAAGATCCCTTTTCAGGCTGCCCTTCTCCAGGCTAAACAGCCCCAGGTCTCTGTCTTTCTTCCTCACAGGGATGCTCTAGGGCCCTCAGCATCTTTGGACCCTCAGATGGACTCTCTCCAGTAGTTGTCTGTGTTCCTTGCAGCCTGCTGAGAAAACCTTGCCAAGTTCCCCAGGGAACTGAGGAACCGTTAATCAGTCCATAAGAGCCTATGTAACCAGTCTGTACCAGCCTATGTAACTGCTTACACCGCTTTTAGATCTCTTTGTTCAGGTCAATATGTTCCAGAGTTTTATCTCACAGTGTTCAGTTCATTTTGTCACACACCCCCCTCCCTTGCAAAAAAAAAAAACAACACCCAACCAAAACCAAAGCAGAAACTATTGGAGGAAAAAGAGGCTTTGTTTCCTTCATTTCATGGGAACCCCCTGAGCTTCCAGTTCCCAAAACACAATTGTCATTGTTGTGTGTTAGTGCTCTTGTAACTACCAGGGCAGTGAATTCTCCTATTCCAGTGGAATCTGGAGTAGGCATGGAAATGGAAGGTGTTTTTCCCTCACCTCTTTCACAGTCCTGCCCACACTACTCTGTAGCTAGCTTGGAAGGACCTGTTCTACATTTTGTTTTCTGTCTTTCCCTTTGGTTGCCCAAGGAGGTGGTTGGGGCCCCATGGCTGGAGGTGTTTAAGGCCAGGCTGGATGGGGCTGTGGGCAGCCTGCTCTAGGGTAGGGTGTCCCTGGGCATGGCAGGGGGGTTGGAACTGGCTGATCCTTGTGGTCCCTTCCAACCCTGACTGATTCTATGATTCTATAAATGCTTATAGAAATTTGTTTCCAAACTGCAACAGACACAAATCCTTTCCCTTGTAGACACATTTTAAGGGACCACTTCTGTGAGTGCTGCATGCAACTCACCTCAAAAACATGGTAGGAGAGCACACGACTCCTCTGGCATGTCGGCATGCAGGCTGTGCCGTGGAAATCACAGTAGCACACTGTCACAGTATCACCAAGGTTGGAAGAGACCTCACAGATCATCAAGTCCAAGCTGTTACCACAGAGCTCAAGGCTAGACCATGGCACCAAGTGCCACGTCCAAGCCTGCCTTGAACAGCTCCAGGGACGGCGACTCCACCACCTCCCTGGGCAGCCCATTCCAGTAGCCAAATACCTGATGGGGTTTGCTGTTGTTTTGTTTTGGCCACTTCTATCGTTCCTTTCCCCAAAAGTACAAAATGTCAGAGGTAATCCAGCAGCTCAGTGAAACACAGAGCAGCACAAACTGTTCTGAAGAGTTACATAAGATTGCAGAGGATAGATTTGGTCTCTATTCATCCACCTCATCCATCCACTCTGGTGCCTGAAGGATTACCTTCTGCACGGAGACACAGGAAAACAGGAGATATTCTACCTCCTTCTTAAAACCCTGGTGAAATCTGGCATAATGAATACACAGAGGTATGCTAGATACAGCATCAGCTGTGGAACCTCAGCCTTTCTGTAAGTCTCTCACAACTTGTCATGGTTATCAGAGAGTCTGTGATCCTCTGGTTCTCTAATCTAGCTTTTCTCATTCTGTTTAGTGGGAAAGGGATGGGAACACAGCTCACAAAGCTGGTGAGGGGCCTGGAGCACAGCCCTGTGAGGAGAGGCTGAGGGAGCTGGGGGTGTGCAGCCTGCAGAAGAGGAGGCGCAGGGCAGACCTCATTGCTGTCTGCCTGAAGGGAGGCTGTAGCCAGGTGGGGTTGGTCTCTTCTGCCAGGCAACCAGCAACAGAACAAGGAACAAGGGGACACAGCCTCAAGCTGTGCCAGGGGAGGTCTAGGCTGGATGTTAGGAGGAAGTTGTTGGCAGAGAGAGTGATTGGCATTGGAATGGGCTGCCCAGGGAGGTGGTGGAGTCGCCGTGCCTGGAGGCGTTCAAGAAAGGACTGGATGAGGCACTTAGTGCCATGGTCTGGTTGATTGGCCAGGGCTGGGTGCTAGGTTGGACTGGATGAGCTTGGAGGTCTCTTCCAACCTGCTTGATTCTATGATTCTATGATTCCATTTCAAAGCCAGTTTTTATACACATAGTTCTTATTTGTAACTGATGTTACAAGTGAATGATAGAATCATTTGGGTTGGAAAGCACATTTAAGATGACTGAGTCCAACCATTATCTAAGTCCGTCAAGTCCAGTGCTAAACCATGTAGCTCATCACCTCAACTCTGCACCACAGCTCTGCACCTTTTCAACACCTCTAGGAATGGGGATTTAATCACCTCTTAGATCTTTGAGAACAGTTCCAATCTAGAAATTTCACAGAATCATAGAATCAGCCAGGTTGGAAGAGACCTCCAAGCTCATCCAGTCCAACCTAGCACCCAGCCCTATCCAATCAACCAGACCACGGCACTAAGTGCTCCCCTAAACCTCCTCTAGTGCAACCTCAGGACATTCCCTCTCATGTCACTTCTTAGCAGGGAGAAGAGACCAATCCCCACCTGGCTTCAACCTCCTGTCTGGGAGTTGTAGAGAGCCAGAAGGTCTCCCCTCAGGCTTCTCTTCTCCAGACTAAACACCCTCAGTTCCCTCAACTGCTCCTCATAAGGTCTGTTGTCCAGACTTGAGAAGAGGCAGAGATTTGATGCTGAGGGACATGGTTTAACACCAGGCTTGGTGAAATTAGATAATGGTCTTGAAGGTCCTTTCCACTCTAAGCCATGCTATGATTAAAGCAGGAACACAGTCATTTCATTACTTCACATCAGCTGCTGCCAGATTAAGAGTTATTTCACCCAGTCTCTGCTTTAGCCATGATTTTGGTTCAGAAGGCTTTGTTCTTGTTCACATGCTTGTTGAAACACAACAACAGTGTCACAAATGCTTATCTTTGCTGTATTTGTTCAAGAGAACAATGCTTATGGAGGTAATGCACCATCCATCAACCTTGGTGTTACTGCAGGGAGCAATAACAAAAGGAAAGTGGTTTGTTTGAGTCTGATGGGGGAGATAGCTTATTGAAATAATGCTTCTTTTGTTTCCTTGCTTCCCTGCTGATTCCATTAGGACACTGAGCCTGCAATGGCCACTTGAAGCCCAGAAGGCAACCAGGTCCTAGTTAGTATCACAAAAAAGTGTGGCCAGCAGGACAAGGGAGGTCATTCTGCCCCTCTGCTCTGAGACACCACCCGGAGCACTGCATCCAGTTCTGGAGCCCCCAGAACAAGGGGGAAATTGAACTGTTGGACCAGGCCCAGAGTAGACCACAAAAATGATCAGGGGACTGGAGCACCTCTCGTGTGAGGACAGCCTGAGAGTCCTGCCCAGGGAGGTGGTGGAGTCATTGTCCCTGCAGGAGTTCAGGCAAAGCCTGGATGAGGCACTTAGTGCCATGGTCTGGTTGACTGGATAGGGCTGGGTGCTAGGTTGGACTGGGTGATCTTGGAGGTCTCTTCCAACCTGGTTGATTCTATTCTATTCCTGCTCTGGCAGGGGAGTTGGACTCGATGATCTCCTTTGGTCCCATCCGACCCCGAACATCCTGTGAGCCTGTGGTCCAGTGAGTTGGGGCTGTTCAGCTTGGAGAAAGCTCCAGGGAGACCTTAGAAAGGCCTACCATTACCTGCAGGAGGCTACAGAAGAGCTATGGAGGGACTTTTTACAATGGCTTGATAGGACAAAGGACAATGGCTTTGAGCTGGAAGAGGGGAGATTTAGACTGGAAGGAATTCTTTACAGTACAGATGGTGAGACAGTGGAAGAGTTGCCCAGGGAAGCTGTGGACACCCCATCCCTGGAAGTGTTCAAGGCCAGGTTGGATGAGGCCTTGAGCAATCTGGTCTAATGGGAGGTGTCCCTGCCCATGGCAGAGGGTTGGAACTCTATGATCTTTAAGATCCCTTCCAATCCAAACCATTCCATGAGTCTATAATAAACTTGCCCCTCGTGGTAACCTAGCACCAGCTGCTGTAGGCAGCCCAGTGCCAAGCGCAAGTCTGGCTTCATGAGGAAACCACAGGGAATGGAGTATTTTGAACTGGGATTCAATCAACTGGCATGTTCCTGTCCTTATCTGTAGGAAGACTACAGCTAAGATACTGATTAAAGCTGAAATTATTCCTTTTGCTGGAAGCTTAATCCTTTTGGAATTAGTTTTCATACTGAGTTTGGAGTCTTATTTTCTGACTTTGTGCTGCAAGAAGACAAGTAAGAAAACAAGCCTCTAAGTATTGATTTTCTTTTCTCTTTGACATATTTCCTTCCAGCCACAGAGCTGCTCTTTCCATTTTAATGAATCCCACTGGAAATTTGATTGTGGCAGTGCCATTGTAGCATTACACTTAAGATGTATTTTTTATTCTAGTGCTTTTGTTCTGAACCTCCTGGGATTTATAGGTCAGTTATCAACATTTGCTCTGCAACCCCCCACACGCCTTCAAGTGGCTGAATATCTGTGGGATGCTGTCTGTGCCTGTGCTGGACTGAAGTGTGCTCAGGAAGGTTGGAAGCTTCACAATGGACACATACAGGAGCATCTTTCCTTTTTGGAACAAGAGTGAGCAAGTCAGAAGCACAGACTCACAGACCGCATTGGGTTGGAAGAGACTCTCAAAGGTCAGCTTGTCCAACCTCACTGCAGTGAGCAGGGACATCTCCAACTAGACTGGGTTGCTCAGGACTTCAACAACTTTGACCTTGAATGTCTCCAGGGCCTCTACCACCTCTCTGGGAAAACCGTTTCAGTATCTCACCGGTCTCATTGTGAAGAACTTCCTCTTGATGTCCAATCTAAATCTATGCTGCTCAGTTTCAAACCACTGGCCCTTGTCCTATCCCTACAAGCCCTTCTAAACAGTCCCTCCCCAGCCTTCTTGTAGGTCTCCTTCAGATATTGAAATGCATCTAAAAGTTATTCCTGGAGCAGACACAGAATCATAGAATCAGAAAATGTTAGGGATTGGAATGGACCTCAAGAGATCAAGTCCATAGGCAGGGAGGTGTCCCTGCATGAGATCAAGTCCATAGGCAGGGAGGTGTCCCTGCCTATGGCAGGGGGTTGGAGCTGGATGATCCTTGAGGTCCCTTCCAACCTAAACCATTCTATGATTCTATGATTCATTCTAAGTCCAACCCCCCTGCCAAAGCAGGATCACCTAGGGCAGGCTGTACAGGAACACATCCAGACAGACTTGGAGATCTCCAGAGAAGGAGATTCCACAACCTTTCTGGGCACAATGGAAACCATCCTGGCACCTTCATCTTGACAGCCACCCTTCAGATACCTATAAACATTCATAAGATCTTCTCTTGGTCTTCTCTTCTCTAGGCTAAACAGCCCCAGAGCCCTCAGCCTTTCTTCATCAGACACATGTTCCAGTCCCTTCATCATTCTAGCAGCCTCTGCTGGACTCTCTCAAGTAGTTCTCTGTCCCTCTTGAACTGGGGAGCTCAGAAGTGGACACACTACTCCAGCTGTGTTGTTCTCTCCAGACTCTGACAGAATTATGGAATTACAGAAAAGTGGGGGTTGGAAGGGACCTCTTGAGATCATCCAGTCCAGCCCCTCTGCAGAACAGGTTCTCCTAGAACACATTGCACAGGATGGCGTCCAGGTGGCTTCTGTAGGCCTTCTTGTAGGAAACAATTAGAGTTGATCTGTGCTGCAGTTTTGCTATCCTTGTGAAGCAGTCTGAGTAGAGGATTTAAAGCTTAGCTTTGCAGCTACTTCAGCTCAACTAGGAACTGAAAAATAAGGCAGCTGTTCTGCAGCACTTTCCAAAAGGGAATGGCTTCCAAGGCAGAGACACTGTAAACTCCCTGAGAAGAGTGAAATATGGTCAGGTTACAGCTGGGTCCAGCTTTCCCATTTCAAATCCTTTAGGAAATTATGGTTTGCAGATGGGAAGTAAATATCTCAGTGAGATATGACCTAAGTGGTCCAGCCACAGACTTTTATGAGAAGACCAACTGAAAAAAAAACAGACCTGCAAAGACTCTGCTGCTTTGCTTTTCATTTCTGCCCTTCTCTCACACAGGTTTGAAGGCAAAGTCCAATTCATCACAGAATCATAGAATCAAGCAGGTTGGAAGAGACCTCCAAGCTTATCCTGTCCAACCTAGCACCCAGCCCTGTCCAGTCAACTAGACCACAGCATTAAGTGGCTTGTCCAGCCATTTCTTCAAAACTTCCAGGGATGGTGACACAGCTACCTTCTGGGCTGCATGAGCACACTGCCAGGCCATGTTGAGCTTCTTATCAGTCAGCTTGGAAGGGCCTTCTAGGAAAGACTTTACTCTTAGTACCATGCTCAGTTTTGATCAAAGATATTCACTGTCTGGGCTGTCAGTGAAATGTGACACTTCACAGAAGTCTCACCAAAGGAGATGATGTGGAAACGCTAGTACGTGAATCACAAGTGATAACAGTCCACCATAAGTGGTGGATTCTTTCTCCATGCCCATCTGCTGCAAAAGAGAGCCAGCTTTTGGTGGATGCTCACCATAGTATCACACAGTCTCACAGTATTACCAAGGTTGGAAGAGACCTCATAGACCATCAAGTCCAAGCCGTTACCACAGAGCTCAAGGCTAGACCATGGCACCAAGTGCCACGTCCAATCCTGCCTTGAACAGCTCCAGGGACGGCGACTCCACCACCTCCCTGGGCAGCCCATTCCAGTAGCCAATGACTCTCTCAGTGAAGAACTTTCTCCTCACCTCAAGCCTAAATTTCCCCTGGCGCAGCTTGAGGCTGTGTCCTCTTGTTCTGGTGCTGGCTGCCTGAGAGAAGAGAGCAACCTCCTCCTGGCTACAACCACCCCTCAGGTAGTTGTAGACAGCAATAAGGTCTGCCCTGAGCCTCCTCTTCTCCAGGCTAAACAATCCCAGCTCCCTCAGCCTCTCCTCGTAGGGCTGTGCTCGAGGCCTCTCCCCAGCCTCGTTGCCCTTCTCTGGACACGTTCAAGCATCTCAATGTCCCTCTTAAACTGGGGGGCCCAGAACTGGACACAGTACTCAAGGTGTGGTCTAACCAGTGCAGAGTACAGGGGCAGAATGACCTCCCTGCTCCTGCTGGCCACACCATTCCTGATGCAGGCCAGGATACCATTGGCTCTCTTGGCCACCAGTGTGTGGCTGGTCATTTCTGAGTGCCACCAAACCCACTCTGAACATCCTTGAATTGTTTTTTTCTCACAGAAGCATAGAATCAAGCAGGTTGGAAGAGACCTCTAAGCTCAGCCAGTCCAACCTAGCACCCAGCCCTGTCCAATCAACTAGACCACAGCATTAAGTGGCTTGTCCAGTCATTTCTTCAACACTTCCAGGGATGGTGACACAGCTACCTTCTGGGCTGCATAAGCAGACTGTGGCTGGTCATTTCTCAGTGCCACCAAACCCACTCTGAACATCCTGAAATTGGGTTTTTCTCACAGAAGCATAGAATGGTTCAGGTTGGAAAGGACCTCAAAGATCATCTAGCTCCAACCCCCCACCATAAGCAGGGACACTTCCCAGGAGAACAGGTCAGGGGGTTGTTTGGTTGGTTTTGTCTTATTATTCCAAGGCTTGCTTTCAGCACAGAACAATACAGAAAGGAAAAAAAGTGAAACATTCCCCTTATAAGGAGTATTTGGAAGATCAGCAACCATATTTCCCCCTCCAAGTAATTACACTCATGAGCTTAAAATGGAATATATTCAACAAAGAAAATGTGGCTTCTATTTTTGCTTGCAAGTTGGGTGGCACAATTGTGTAGTGAATTTGCCTTTCTTCTCTAAACACTTTGATGTTAATTGTAGCTTTGGGCAAAGGAATAGCATAGAATGCATTGGACTGGAAGGGACCTCTAGGGGGTCATCTACTCTACTCCAGGAGAGACCCCCACCTGGAGTCCTGCATACAGTTCTGGTGCCTCTTGTCACAAGAAGGACATCAAATTGTCCAAGTGGGTCCAGAGGAGGGCCACAGAGATGATCAGAGGGCTGGAGCACCTTTCCCACAGGGACAGGCTAAACCAGTTGAGGTTGTTCATCCAGGAGAAGAGAAGGTTCTGGGGAGACCTTAGAGCTAAATTTCAGTATCTGAAAGGGATTTACAGCAAAGCAAGGGAGGGACTGGTGAGAAGGGCTTGTAGTAATAGGACAAGAGGCAAGGGTTTGAAGCTAGAGCAGAGCAGATTTTGGTTGGCCATTAGAAGGAAGTTCTTCACAATTAAGGTGGTGGAATACTGAAACAAGTTGCCCAGAGAGGTGGTGGAGGCCCCATCCCTGGAAACATTCAATGGCAAACTTGCTGGGACCCTTAGCAACCTGATCTAATTGGAGATATCCCTGCTGACTGCAGGTGGTTTGGACAAGATGACTTTTGAGGGTCCCTTCCAACCCGACGCAGTGTGTGTGTGTGATTCTGCATGAGGTGGTTTGGCTTTCTTCAGCTGGGTCTGAATGACTAAGCTGTGGTGATTTGCACAAGGTGAGCAATTCAGCAGCATCATAGAACTGTCTCATTCTGAACAGGCCTTTAAGATCATAGAGCACTCAGGTGAAGGAGGTTTTGTGAAGTGACAGAAAAGCTTTACTACAGAAAGAGAGAAGCTGGTTTATTTGGGGCATATGATCTTTATTGAAACAGTCACTTAGGAATAACTTTATAGAACAAATTTCTCAGTGGAACTGTTTTCTTTTTCCTCCTATATCTGCTCCAGGCTCTGATGTTCAGACTTTAGCTCCCACGCTCTTCACTGGATGAATAATCACATTTAGTGCCATGGTTTAGTTAATTAGAAAGTGTTAGGTGATAGGTTGGACTCGATGATCCTAGAGGTCTTTTCCAACTTGGTTAATTCTGTGATTCTGTATTTCTGTACAAAAATTATATCCTGAAAGGCACCTCAGTCAAGATGAGATCTCTCTGTTTGTGTGTGGGATATCACCTTCACAGGCTGAAGTGAGAGAGGGGAGCACACAGTGAACAAAAGTCGTCAGGAAGAATGATTAATAAAAGAGGAAAAATCGTTTGGCATATGAAAGTTTCTTCACTACTCCTTAACAGATTTATAATCCATGTGCCCTCCTGTTTTCCAGCTCTGTAAAATGAGACCTGGGGAGCTCCCCAAGGTTTGTTGTAAGCCATCCAGCTCTGAGCAGCCACGCTCAAAAGCACGTTAAAAAGGATGGTGCAAAGCGGCATTGTAACTCCCGTGCAGGCACAGTCACTGGACACAGGCATGGCTCCTTTGCCAGGGCAGTATCTCCAATTCTGGATAGTTCTGATTCCTTCTAGGAAAAGCTACCATTTTGTTAGATCCATGTACAGTTCCTTTGCTAGGGATCTTCTGAGTCCCAGAGATCACAGGTGAACATCTGAAGCGTGCTGCAGAAAGGCTGAAGAGATGTCGCCTGCCCTGCAGTCAGCGTCACACCATGATGTGAACATGCTCTCAGGTGGGCTTGCAAAACCTCTTTGCCAAGCAGCATTACCCACGGGAAAGTCACTTTACCCCTTCTGCAGTTAAGAGGTCTATTCCCCTGGACACTCTCTTCTTTCTGGGAGCTGCTTCTGAAATTTGTGATAGTGAGGTCCAGTGGAAGTAGAGATCTTTGCCTCAGCAATACCCATGGCCAAGCTCAGGACCAAGTGATCTTTGGCAGCAGGCAGCTCTTTGCTCACAGGGGCATTGTCTCTGCCTCAGTATCTCACAGGTCCATGTTAGCAGATGTGAAGTCCTTATGCAGAGCTTCTCTCTTTGTCCTCTTTCCTTTGTGGTTTTTGGAAGGAGGAAACAGAGAAAACAACAAGCCTCGAGGAACAGCTTACACCAGAATATCGCTTCTCTTGCTGCACCACACTACCAGTGTTATCATGGCACATGTCAACACGACTGGGATCAGGATCAGAGTGATGAGAATTTCATCTGGTGGATCTTCCCAGTGAACCTTGTCTGAAGTACAGTTTGAAAAGAATTGTTTATGGATTCCAGTGATAAAGCCCTCGGCGAGGGGGTTCGGCCAAAAGCAACTGGCGCTGTTGGCTTCCTGCTCCGTGCACTGGGTGAAGTTGTCATAATACCTAGGAGGAGAAGGAAAGGAGCAGAAGTTTAAACAGGACACATGTGCCTATCACACCTGGGGAAAGCTGCAGAGGGTGCCATATTCAATCTGTAAGAGTGGGCTTGTCATGTGGCTACTCTACTCAATGACCTTTAATGGAAGCTATGGGTACCAAACACTATACAAGGAGCCAGGACAACTGATTGACAGTATGGGAACTAATGCCAGAGCAGAGAGATTCCAGTGACCTTTAATGGAAGCTGTGGGTACCAAACACTATACAAGGAGCCAGGACAACTGATTGACAGTGTGGGAACTAATGCCTGAGCAGAGAGATTTCATGTGAAATTCTGAGATCCCAGAGGGACAGTGCTCAAAACTCTGTCTTTTGAGTGCTGTTACTACGGCCAGGACCTTCTATAGCGCTTAACTAGAATTAGCAGCCTCTCACTACAGACCTCTCCAGGGATTTACACAAGGGCTTTGTAGTGATAGGGCAAGGAGCAATGGATTTAAGCTGGAAGAGAGGAGATGCAAATTGGAGATTAGGATGAAATACTTTACAGTGAAGGTGGTGAGACACTGGAACAGGCTGCCCAGAGAGGTGGATGACCCCTCCCTGGAGGTGTTCAAGGCAAAGCTGAACAGGGCCTTGAGCAATCTGGTCTAGTGGAAGGTGTTCCTGTCCATAGCAGGGGAGTTGGAACTAGATGATCTTTAAGGTCACTTCCAAACCAACCCATTATATGATCTTTAAAATCCCAATGTGCCAGAGAACAGGATGTATTGAGCAAAACCTAGGTAATTCATGCATCATCTGCCACTGGATATAATGCTGTGGTGAAAATGATGATGTGAGGCTAGACCGAGCCACGACCCACAGCACTCTGCAAATATCTCCACTTCTGTTGTACTCTCAAACAGTAAACAGAAAATGAGAATATAAACACAGAGAAAGCTACCTTGTGACAACCTTTTAGCTTCTTCCCAGTTCCAGCAAGTGCCCAGCAGGAAAAAAAAAAAAAAAATCAAACTTTCTAATTACATGTTGGCAATGTTCAGAGAGATTAGGAGCTCCTGGTAAGGCCTGACATGTCATTTCAACACAGCATCTGCTGACATTTGTAACAACTCAGGAGCTGGGGTTGTGCAGCCTGCAGAAGAGGAGGCGCAGGGCAGACCTCATTGCTGTCTACAACTACCTGAAGGGAGGCTGTAGCCAGGTGGGGTTGGGCTCTTCTGCCAGGCAACCAGCAACAGAACAAGGAGACACAGCCTCAAGCTGTGCCAGGGGAGGTCTAGGCTGGATGTTAGGAGGAAGTTGTTGGCAGAGAGAGTGATTGGCATTGGAATGGGCTGCCCAGGGAGGTGGTGGAGTCACCGTCCCTGGAGGTGTTGAAGCAAAGCCTGGATGAGGCACTTAGTGCCATGGTCTGGTTGATTGGCCAGGGATGGGTGCTAGGTTGGAGTAGATGATCTTGGAGGTCTCTTCCAACCTGCCTGATTCTATGGTTCTATGATCCCTCAGGAAGAAAACCAAAAGGAAACAATAAGCCTGAACAAGGAACCTGATGAGTTTTGTGGTGTTATCACAAGCCAAAGAAACTCAGGAAGCAAATGAAGTATGGGGGAGGAGACTGGAAATGAAGACGACGAAAGGTGTCTGGTCAGGACATGAACAGGGCAAGACATGAGGAAGCTGAATGATGTCTGCTGTGGTTTTAAATATTCCTTTCAGTCCTGCACGACTCCATAAAGTCACTTCAAAGGGGAATTAAAAATAGAAAGGAAAGAGCAAGAAGCCAAGATGACACCTCAAGGGACAGCATCCTGCACCATTATCTGGAGGCCCTGCCCTGCCTTTCAGTAAGCAGAACTAAGGTAACTCCTGCTGAATGACTCAGTCTGACATCAAGCACCACAGGGCACTCACAGGGGAAGTCATGGGGGAGGGACATTCATGGCTTGGGTCAAGGCTGAAGGCCACTCTCTATTGCCTGCCTCTCAGGGCAAACATCTGCCTGCTCGTGCTGCAATCACAGAGGTTGGGAATACAGGCTGCAGAGCAGCTGTGTTCTCAGGGCTGTACATGGAAGAAGCAGCCCCAAAGAAAGGTCCCACTGCAGCCTCCTCAGAGGTCTCATTCTCAGGGAGTTCAAGCTGATGCCACTTTACTCATAAGCAAATGCACTGGACAGTCTGACAAGTCCATACCAGGATGCTGTGGCACACACAAGGTTTAACAAAAACAAGTGCTGACTCCTGCATTTGCTTACAACAGCCCCAGGAACTCTACAGGCTTGGGGCAGAGTGGCTGGAAACAGCCTAGCAGATAAAGACTTGAGGGTGCTGGATGCCAGATAGCTGAACATGAGCCAGCAGTGCATCCAGATGGCCAAGGCCCCAGCATCCTGGCCTGCACCAGCAATAGCGTGGCCAGCAAGATCAGGGCAGTGATTGTCTCCTGTATTCAGCACTGGTGAGGCCACATCTTGAGCAGAGGGTTCAAATTTGGGGCCCTCACCCCAAGAATGACATCAAGGTGCTGAAGTAGGTCCAGAGAAGGGCAACAAAGTTGGTGAAGGGTCTGGGGAACAGGTCTGGTGAGGAGCAGCTGAGGGAACTGGGGTTGTTTAGTCTGGAGAAGAGGAGGCTGAGGGGAGACCTCATTGCTCTCCACAACTCCAGTTGAAAGGAGGTTGGAGCAAGGTGAGGGTTGGGCTCTTCTGCCTTGTATCAGGTGACAGAACAAGAGGAAATGGCCTGAAATTGTGCCAGGGGAGGTTTAGGTTGAAGATTAGGAAACCTTTATTTCTTGTAAGATTGCTCAGACATTGGAACAGGCTTCCCAGAGAGGTAGTGGAGTCACCATCCCTGGAGGTGCTCTCAGGATGTGTGGATGTGGCACCTGGGAACATGGCTTAATGGCCATGGTGCTCTTGGGTTGAGGGTTGGACTCAATGATCTTAGAGGTCTTTTCCAGCCCCAACAATTCTGTGATTCTATGACATATGCAGAATGTACAGATACTTTAAAGCAAAGCTTAGAATTGGAAAGGAAGCTCTTATGACAATGCCAGCAGCTGCAAGGAAATAACAGGAAATAGGCTAAAAATGAAACACAAATATTAGCTGGGTGTTATTTTTACAGTGTGACCTGGTAGCATCCATTCTTTATGTCCTTGGACTAAATTAGCAGCTGAAAATGTCTAGCTGAAGATGGCAGATATGACTCCAGAGGACCAGAAGAATGATACATCTAAAGGGAAGCCTATGAGGGCTGGGTGTGATTCAGGGCTGGTGGAGCCAGCAGCCAGCTGCACAGACAGCTCAGGGCTCTGTCTGGCACAGGCACCAGGCAGGGCTCCAGAGAGCCCCAGGATCTGCTCCAGCCCTGCTCCAGGACATGTTCTGGTGAGGAAGCTTGCCCCATCAACAGCTGCTTCAGCTCCTCACAGCCACCTCAATTTGTTGGTGCAGAATAGCAAAACCAAGAAGTCCAAGCAACCAGAGCAGACCTCACATAAAAGTACTGAATAATTTAATGACAGAAAATGTTTCCTTTTACTTATCCTCTTTTTTTCCCCTTTGGCAGCAAAACTCTGTAAAAGTTCCCTGTTCTTCCACCAGTTCTGTAGATTTCTTTGATAAATGCTCTTATGAAGAGCAGCTGAGGAAACTGGGAGCTGTCAGCCTGGAGAAAAGAATGCTGGCTGAACATGAGCCAGCAGTGTGCCCAGCTGGCCAAAAAGGCCAACAGCCTCCTGGCCTGGATCAGCAATGGTGTGACCAGCAGGAGTAGGGAGGTGCTCATGCCCCTGTACTCAGCACTCATGAGACCACACCTCCATTACTGTGTCCAGTTTGGGTCACCACAGTATAGGAGGGACACTGAGGTGCTGGAGTGGGTGCAGAGAAGGGCAACAAGGCTGGGGAGAGGTCTGGCAAACATCACCTATGAGGAGCAGCTGAGGGAGCTGGAAGTGTTTAGTCTGGAGAAGAGGAGGCTGAGAGGGGACCTTATTGCCCTCTACAACTACCTAAAAGGAGGTTGCAGTGAGGCTGGAGCTGGTCTCTTCTCCCCAGTTACTAATGATAGGACAAGAGAAAATGGCCTCAAGTTGAGTCAGAGGAGGTTTAGGTTGGCTGTTGGGAGGAAGTTCTTTCCTGAGCAGGTGGTCAGGCACTGGGACAGGCTGCCCAGGGAGGTAGGTGGTGGAATGTTTAAAAGGAGAGTGGCTGTGGTGCTTGAGGCTATGGTCTGGTGATGAAGGATGCTGGGATGAAGGTTGGACTGGCTGATGCTGGTGGTCCTTTCCAACCACAGCAACTCACAGTGATGAGATGTTGTGCTGAGGGATTTCGTGTAGTCAAGGACTTGTCAGTGCGAAAACCATCGACCCAACACCACCATGGCCATTCAAACATGTCCCCAAGTGCCATGTCCACAAGTTTCTTGAACACCTCCAGAGATGGTGACTCCACCACCTCCCTGGGCAGCCTGTTCCAATGCCTGACTATTCCTGCAGGGAAGATATTTTTCCTAATGTCCAACCTAAACCTCCCCTGCTGCAACTTGAGGCCATTTCCTCTCATTCTATCACCTAATCCTTGGTCTGCTGTTGTGTATCTCTTCAGCCAAAAGAAAATAATGGACTACAAAACATAAGGAAGGAAATGAATGCAGGGGTGAGAAAAGGCAAAACCCAGCCCTCCTTGCTGGTTTAATGACAACATTCTAAAGTACAGTTTACTCTCATGCCAGGAAATAAGAAGCAGTGTAACAGATTCACTCACTTGGGTTGAAAATAATAAACACAGTTCAGTGTCCTTTACAACAGCTACAGATCTCCACCCAAGGTTTCATATCAGCTGTCTGAAAAATAGAAACCTAACTGAAAACCCCAAAATGTGCAGCCTGTACTAAGCTGTTGTTAACTTCCTAAAGATACAGCAAGAAAATGTAAATATAAAGAGCAGCTCCAGAGGTAAGCAGTAGTTTACCTACCTAATACCTATCTCCAATGAGTAACAGAGACTACTACATCAAGCAAATTTAGTCAGCAGCAACAAGCCAAGGGGCAATGGGTACAAACTGGGGCAGAGAAGGTTTCAGCTCAACATGAGGAGAAACTTCTTTACGGTGAGGGTGACACAGCACTGGAACAGGCTGCTCAGAGAGGTTGTGGAGTCTCCTTCTCTGGAGACTTTTCAACCACTCCTGGATGCATTCCTGAGCAACCTACCCTAGGGGATCCTGCCGTGGCAGGGGGGCTGGACCTGATGATCTCTGGAGGTCCCTTCCAACCTCTACAGTTCTGTGATTCTGTGAAGAGAGAAATGCAGCCTGACATGAGGTGCTGTGTAATGAAGATTGACAGTGGAGTAGCACTGGCATTTTACCAAGCCAGAAGCTCCTACTAGCAAGTGAGCTCTGCCTTTTGCTGCTCCTGAGCTACACCTTAATGACTACTTAGTTGTAAACTCAGCCCATTTGGGCTCATTTCAAAGAAGTATTCTCTGAAGCCATCACTATGTCATGTCTACAGGAGCAAATAACTCACCCCAATTAGACAAAAATCACAGAATTTCTCAGATGGAAAAGACCTCAAAGATGACTGAGAACAATCATCCAAAAAAAGCAAGCAAAGGCAAAGCCTACTCCCACAAGAACTTCAGCACATGTATCTAACTGCACCTCCCAAGCAGCCATTGCTGCCCTCAGATATGAAGTGTGGATACAGTGAAGAGTCTGCTCCAGCTTGCAGGAGCTCTCAGCCTGGCAAATTCACAGCTCTCCGAGTCGAGACAAACACAGGTACAGGGAATACACTGGGGAGGACAGAGGGGAATGCAGGATGCAATAGCAGCACATGGACCTGGCACCTTACAGTCCCAGGGCTGAAAAGCTCTGCAAACATCTGCCTTGCCAAGGGATATTCACAGGCTGTGTCTTCCAGAAAGGAGTTCCTTTGGCTCCTTAGGGATGATTACAGCACTGTGGTGTTGCTCTGGTGATACCATGCAGCAACTTGGCTCAAGAAGTGTGGTTTTAACACAGTTTGTCTAAACTATTATTTCCTCTGCTATTGCATGAACAATGAATCACATCAGAGCACACTGCTCATCATGAGCTCACTGGAGACAAAGCCTGAAATGAAGAAGACTGGACATGGCCAAAGAAATCCTTCTTGACCTAGCTCTCAAAGAAATGGTGGAGAAATCTGAGCTGTTTCAGTGGGGAGCTCAAATTCTCCAGGAAGTTGACAAGTTGAGGCAAATCCCTTTGTCAGTTTGACACAATCCTGGCATGGTGGGTGATGGAAGATGCATCTAGTCCAGCTCCCCTGCTAAAGCAGTGGCACCCACAGCAGGTTCTCCAGGAGCACAATGCCCAGCTGGGTTTGGAATCTCTCCAGAGAAGACTCCACAACCTCTCTGGACAGCCTGCTCCAGGGCTCCAGCACCCTCACAGCAGAGAAGTTTCTCCTTATGTTCAGATGGAATCTCCTGGGTTCCAGTTCGTGCCCACTGCCCTGCTACTGGCTGCTACTAAGAAGAGTCTGACCCCACCTTCTTTGCCCCTCACCCTTTAGCTCTTGCTGAGCTGAGAAGATCTGCTCTCAGGCTGCTCTTCTCCAGGAAGAGAGGTCTAGGTCTCTCAGCTTTTCTTCCTCACAAAGATGCTCCAGGCCCCTCAACATCTTTGTAGCCTCTGCTGGACTCTTTCCAGCAGTTCCCTGTCTCTCCTGAACTGGAGAACCCAGAACTGGACACAATACTCCAGATGAAGCCTCACCAGGGCAGAATGGAAGGAAGAAGAAACTCTCTCAATCTGCTGGTCACACTTTTCTGAATGAACCCCAGGGAACCGTTTACCCTCTTGACCACAAAAGCACATCACTTGCTCATGGTGAACTTGCTGTCCACCAGCACTCTAAGGTCCTTCTGCACAGAGCTGCTTTCCAGTGAATCAGCTTCTCACTTGTACTGGTGCAAGAGTTCCTTCCTCCTCTTCTGGGGTGCAGGAGGTTATTGCTGTCTGTTGGCCACAGGAGTGACTGAGCTGCCATGTCACTTAACACACCCACCGGCCACTTCGCCTTTCTGGCTTTGAAGTGTACTTTTCTTTATGACAAGGAGAGAGTCATCTGTGACTCACTGCTTTTAAATCATCACTGCTCAGTTTCTTAAGGTCACTTGAGTTATAGTTTTGATGCAGCTGATAAAGACCACAGCTAAAACCACAGCTCATTTCTGTGGAAGCTCCTGAGACACAGGACAAGTTCCTTGCTGAACAGATCCGCAGGCCTGCAGCAGCATTTCTGCTATCTCCACACAGGATCAGCTTAACATGGAACAGTGCAAGCAGGGCTGAGGAGCTGGGACTGTTTTAGGAAGTCCTGTGCCTGCCCTCTGCTCTGGTCCAAGAGCAGGAACTGTGGTACTAACACTGACATCTGATGGAAAGCAGAATGGCAGGGGGAGAGAGGCCCTTCATTAGTCACTGAAACTGAAAGAAAGCAGAGGAGTTTTGAAAATAGAACTCAGGGCTGTGAGCTAAAAAAACACCTACAAGCTTAACCACAAGATGGTATCTGGAAAGAGAATGAGCCCATATGTGGAAGGGAATGTTCTAGGCATGAACCAGCATGTGCCCATCAGCTTTGGAAAGCCACCAGCATCCCAGCCTGGATCAGGAACAGCATGGCCAGCAGGACCAGGGAAGGGATTACTCCCCTGCACGTAGCACTGGTGAGGCCATACCTTGAATACTGGGTTCAGCTTTGGGGCTCTCACTACAAGAAGGACATTGAGGTGCTGGAGCAGGTCCAGAGAAGGGCAACAAAGCTGGAGAAGGGTCTGGAGAACAGGTCTGGTGAGGAGCAGCTGAGGAACAGAGTTTCTCCTCTACCATAACATCCTAACCCTCCAATTCAGAAACAAGGAAAACAACCTTTGTTTCTAAAAAACAACATCACAGCTAAAGCACAGATCTAGACTAGAATCCCTCAACAGCAATCACATGGGATCAGAGAATGGTAGAGGTTGGAAGGGACTTCTGGAAATCATTGAATCCAACCCCCCTGCCAAGGCAGGTTCACCTAGAGAAGGTCACACAGTAACACATCCAGGTGGGATGTGAATGTCTCTGGAGATCCGAGACCCTACCACCATTCTGGGCAGCCTGCTTCAGAGCTTCATTACCCTTTAAGTTCCCCCTCATGTTTAGATGGAAATTCTTATGTTCAAGTTTGTGCCCATTACCCCTTGTCCTGTCACTGGGCACCACTGAAAAAAGCCTGGCCCCATCCTCCTGGCACTCACCCTTTAGCTATTGATCAGCATTTTTGAGATCCCCCCTCACTCTGGTCTTCTCCAGAGCCTGTGGCAGGGGATTTGAACCAGATAATCTTCAAGGTCACTAACAGAATCATAGATCATAGAATCAACCAGGTTGGAAGAGACCTCCAAGCTCACCCAGTCCAACCTAGCACCCAGCCCTAGCCAGTCAACCAGACCATGGCACGAAGTGCCTCATCCAGGCTTTGCTTCAACACCTCCAGGGACAGCGACTCCACCACCTCCCTGGGCAGCCCATTCCAAAGCCAATCACTCTCTCTGCCAACAACTTCCTCCTAACATCCAGCCTAGACCTGCCCT
The DNA here is from genome assembly GCA_013400475.1 of Tricholaema leucomelas. Taxonomy (NCBI): domain Eukaryota; kingdom Metazoa; phylum Chordata; class Aves; order Piciformes; family Lybiidae; genus Tricholaema lacrymosa; species Tricholaema leucomelas. The sequence goes on from WAAF01007524.1 coordinate 32,035, forward strand.
GGCACAACTTGAGGCTGTGTCTCCTTGTTCCTTTGCTGGTTGCCTGGCAGAAGAGACCAACCCCCACCTGGCTACAGCCTCCCAAACCACTCTATGCATCCATGAATATCTACTGATGGCCAGCCCTGGAACACAAATCACAGGTCAGCCAGGCTCCTGGCACTGCAGCATCTGCACAGAGGGGAAAAGAACAAACAAACTACGAAATTCAGCTGCTTCCTAGCTGAACTTTCCATCATAATTCCCATAGCCCTCCTTACATCATGCTGATGAGCATGCCAGGAGCATGCCAAGACTCTAGGTTTTTTTTTTCCCTGATTATTTATGGAAAATGGGGGGGGGAGTTATGCACCAATGAAATTCTTTTAAGGACAAATCACATTTGCTTTGTGTGGAGACTGGGAGCTCTTTTCTGCTCCAAGCAGAACACAAATAAGAGGAGCTAAAAATCAGGTGACTAATTACAGAACTTAAACTTCAGGTCACGTCCAGTGTTAGTTGAAGAAGCAGTGATTTTTTTTCCCTTTGCAGTTTGGAATAATGAAGACTTCCTTTAAAACTGCAATCTGGACATGGGACAGTTCAAAAACAAGACCAAAACTGGTGGAAAAAGTAACCAGAGAGTCAGAGAGACAGTAATAAAAATGGAGATTTCAGGCAGAGCATGGAGGTGTGATAGGAGAAGCACTGTGTAGAGAAAAGTCCTCCTAACAGCACTGCTCAAGTGCATGATGATGTTTTAAGTTGACTTTGGACACCACTAAATGTGTGTGGGGGGGTCCTTTTTTACATTGTCCACTCCTCTCTGTGGAGGTAAGTCACAGAATCACAGAATGCACTGGATTGTGGAAGGACCCTCAAAGGTCCAACCCCCCCCCAACAGTAAACAGAGACATCTCCAACTAGATCAGCTTGCTTAGCAAGGCCCCAGAAGTTTGACTTTGAATGTGTCCATGCACAGAGCCTCAACTACATCTCTGCACAACTCGTTCCAGAGTTCCACCACCCTCATTGTGAAGAACTTCCTCCTTATGGCCAACCTAAATCTACCCTGCTCTAGTTTTAAACCACTGCCCCTCAGCCTGTGCTTGCAAGCCCTTCTAAACAGCCCTTCCCCAGCCTTCTTGTAGGTCTCCTTCAGGTATTGAAATGCAGCTCTAAGATCTCCTTGGAGTCCTCTCTTCTCCAGGCTGAGCAGCCTCAGCTCTTCCAGAATCTCTTTGTAGGAGACCTGCTTCAGTCTTCTGATTACCTTTGTGGCTTCCTCTGGACCTGCTCTAGTAGGTCCAGGTCTGTCTTGTGTTGGGGTCTCCAGATCTGGATGCAGCACTGCAGGTGAGGTCTCACCAGAGCAGAGCAAAGTGGCAGAATCACCTCATTTGACTTGCTGGCCTATTGGACTGCAAGTGCACATTGCTGGCTCATGTTCAGCTTCTCATCCACCACCACCCCTGAGTCCTTTTCTGCAGGGCTGCTCTCAATCTCACCATCCACCAGCCTGGACTGGTACCAAGGATTGCCCCAACCCAGCTGCAGCACCTCATAGGGTTCATTAAAGTCACATGCCCTCTCCTTAATTTCTTGTAGTGCTTTCTGGCTTGCCCAATGTCCTGATATCTTACAGGAACAACAGAGGCACAGCTCTGTATGGAAGACTTCAGTGTTGCAGTACATCCTGGACTTGCTGGAGGCCAAGTAAGCAACCTCCTAAGCAGGTGCAAAACGTAGCACGGCAGGAGATTTTGGCTGGCATCCAGTCAGACTGGCTGCAGATCAGAAGCAGAGGGACCCAGCATCCTGAGGGTGTCACCTGAGAGGCAGCTGCTTCTCAGCTTCTGGCTCTGCTGAGTTTTATGCAGCTTCTCAGTTGCTGCTAAAAGTCCTACCTTGATTTGAGAAAGAATGGTGTAAAAGGCCCTGTGGAAGATGGCAAATCCTCACCATGAGAAAGTTCCTCTGGGGTCTGTTAATTTTTAAGCAGTGTTTTCACTTTTGGAGAGCCTTCATCTAATTCATCTTTGGAGGATGAAAATGCTGCCTTATTTTCACACTGAGGGTGTCACATCTTGACTGAATGGTCAGGCACTGGAATGGGCTGCCCAGGCACGTGGTGGAGTCACCACCTCTGGAGGTGTCCAGGAAACATGGACATGGCACTCTAGGGCATGGTTGAATTGCCATGGTGGTGTTAGAGTGACAGTTGGACTTGATGCTCTTAGAGGTCTTTTCCAGCCTACATAATTCTGGAGAAGAGAAGGCTTCGAGGAGACCTTAGAGTGGCTTTCCAGTATCTGAAGGGAGCCTACAGGAAGGCTGGGGAGGGACTATTGACAAGGTCTGGGAATGTCAGGACGAGGGGGAATGGGTTTAAACTGGCAGAGAGGAGATTTAGACTGGATGTTNCAAGCCTGGAGAAAGAGCAGCCTGAGAGAGGATCTTCTCAATGCTCAGCAAGAGCTAAAGGGTGTGGGGGGCTAGAGGATGGGGCTGGGCTCTTTTCAGAGGTGGCCCCTGAAAGGACAAGGGGCAGTGGACACAAACTGGAACCCAGGAGGTTCCATATGAACAAGAGGAGAAACTTCTTCACTGTGAGGGTGCTGGAGCCCTGCAGCAGGCTGTCCAGAGAGGATGTGGAGTCTCCTTCTCAGGAGAGATGCCAAACCCAGCTGGGCATTGCGATCCTCAGCAAGCTGCTGTGTGTGCCCCTGCTTTAGCAGTGGGGTTGGACTGGATGATCTCCAGAGGTCCCTTCCAACCCACACTGTGCTGAGACTCTGTGATATACTTTCCAACACCGTTCTGCAAGGGTAAATAACAAAGTCAGAGTCCTTTCCATTAACCATGCAAACCACTTTTGTTTTCAGCATGGTTAGATAGGGGTGTTCAGGAAAAGCCTGGATGGGGCACTTAGTGCCATGGTCTGGTTGACTGGCTAGGGCTGGGTGCTAGGTTGGACTGGATGAGCTTGGAGGTCTCTTCCAACCTGGTTGATTCTCTGATTCTATGATAAACTTCTGTAACTGCAACCAGGCCCCCGAATACAGAACAAAGGGGTAGGATTAATTCATACCTTGTTGTGCTGTCAACAGTTAACACCACAACTAATACCAGCTGTAGCTTGAAGCAAGTGTATCTGGGGTTTTGCCTCTGCTGAGTTAATCTGGGTTAGTATATGATCATGGCTGCTCCATTTAGAAAACAAGAATGTAGAAACCGTCTCACAAACCAAAACAGAAGGACCACAAAGTGTTTGTTTTCGTAACACATTGACCTTCTTTTGCCTCTAAGACTCTACTGTCCAAGCTGCTTGCACTGCACACTCGATGCCAGTCTGTCAGTTCACAGAATGGTAGGGTTTGGAAGGGACCTCCAGAGATCCTGGAGTCTAACCTCTCCCCCCCACACACACCCCCCAAAGAAGCTGCACAGTATTGTTTTACCACCAAGTAATTTCAGGCAGAAATCTTATGTATTGCTCATATTGAAATGCAATCTTTAACAAGAAGCTCCATGAAGATTGGTTTCAACTGCTGATGTGTCAGTAAAACTCCAAGGGGTTATGAAAGGCATTGAAAGGGCACATCAGCTGACAGCCATGAGATTTAATTTAAACAGCAGAGTGCTCTCTAACATCACCTCTAACCTGCTGGCACAGTTCTTGCAAGTGACTTTACCCATTAGGATTACTCTACTGCTGCATCCTGAGCTATTTGCTGTTTGAGTCGGTAAATGAGTACTGACACACTGACCTCACCTCCTGGATGCAGGCTACTAGCCACCAGTCCAGTGCAGCTGCTGCAGCACACACCACCCTTACTAAAGATCTGGGGGTGCTGGGCAACAGCAGGCTGAACATGAGCCAGTGTGTGCCCAGGTGACCAAGAAGGCCAGCAGCATCCTGGCTTGCATCAGTAATAGTGTAGCCAGCAGCACCAGGCAAATCATCGTCCCCCTGCGCTCAGCACTGGTGAGGCCACATCTTGAGTCCTGGGTTTAGTTTTGAGGCCTTCACTGCAAGGAGAACATTGAGGTGCTGGAGTGGGTCCACAGAAGGGCAGTGAAGGTGGTGAAGAGTCTGAGAACAGGGCTGGTGAGGAGCAGCTGAAAGAGGTTGGAGGGAGGTGGGTATCAGGCTCTTCTCCTTAGTAAAAAGCGATAGGATGAGAGGAAATGGCCTCAAGCTGCACCAGGGGAGGTTTAGGCTGGATGTTAGAATAAACTTCTCCACCAAAAGGAGACTGGAATAGGCTCCCAAAGGAGGTGGTTGAATCCCCATCCCTGGAGGTGTTTGAAAGAGGCAGAGATGTGGTGCTGAGGGACATGGTTTAGCACCAGCCTTGGCAGAGTTAGAGAAGGGTTCAGTTGGATCATCTTAAAGGCTGCAATAATTCTGTGATTCTGATATGGAAAGTGATGGAGATTCTCCTGAAACACAGTTCCTCTTACATACTGTAACACAGCCTCCTGGAAGGAAAAGCTGTGCCTTGGCATTAGCTTCACAGCAACTTTGTGGCCAGCACTAGACCATGAAGGAACACATTTTTCAGTAGAGCCCTGCATGTGGCAACCTGGGGCAAGTTTTCTCAACTGTACTCTTCTTTCCTCCCCAGTTTGTTAGATAACAGATGGCAAACATTATTACTTCTGCCATGAAAAATTGCTTTTGTCAGCTACCAGCACGATGGCAACAGAGCTGCTGAAATATGACATCCTTTTGCACTGCTCTGCTTGCTGGCACGACAGCGATTTAAAAGCCGCTTCGCTTTGCCTTTGAAAAGACAGGCGTGAGGCACAGAAGCAAAATCATTCAGTTCTTGGGGGTAATTAATACCAGTCTGGTTTTGCCACTGCTGCCATCCCCTCGAAGAGTTTTTGGGAGGAATTGTTTTTTAATGCAAAATTAACTGAAGGGTTTGATATCTGAAGAGGGGCAAGATATGCAGAGGTAGAAAGGAGGAAACACGAGCGGTTCACCGAGTCTTGAAACGAAACAGGAGCAACTCGTTATCTGCCTGGAAAGCCCAAAGGAAGACCACCCTGCTAGAGAAGCAGAGAATGCTAGCACCCACCACAGCAGCCCCTGGCTTCCAAAGCAAACATCTCATAACTAAACTGCACTGACATGAGGCCACAATAAAGTGCAGGTTCACAGGATGTCAGGGGTTGGAAAGGACCCAAGGAGATCATCGAGTCCAACCCCCCTGCCAGAGTGGGACCATAACATCTAGCTCAGGTCACACAGGAACACATCCAGACAGGCCTTGAAAGTCTCCAGAGAAGGAGATTCCACAACCTCTCTGGGCAGCCTGTGCCAGTGCTCTGGGACCCTTACAGGAAAGAAGTTTCCCCTTGTGTTGAGCTGGAACCTCCTGTGCTGCAGCTTCCATCCATTGCTCCTTGTCCTATCCCAGGGAGCAGTGAGCAGAGCCTGTCCCCCCTCTCCTGACCCCCAGCCTTCAGATGCTTATAAACATTGATTAAATCCCCTCTCAGTCTTCTCTTCTCCAGAATAAACAGCCCCAGGTCCCTCAGCCTCTCCTCATCAGGCACTGCTCCAGTCCCCTCATCATCCTCATAGTCCTTCAACCTTTCTTCACAGAGAAACTACTGTGTCAGACAAGTTTGATCTGAATTCACTACAGAAAAAGGGGAAAACAAAAGAAAACCAAAGTGATCAGTGATCACAGGGTTACTTAAGAGTGAGTTGCTTGTATTTAATTGGGAGGAAAAAAAGGAATTGTGACAACAAAAGGAATTTTACTGTATCAGCAAAAAAAGGTAAGAAGGTGCAGTGGTTGCTAACTGGAATCAGATATACTGATGAGAAAGAAAACTCATTTTCCCCTGGCTGTGAAAAGCAAACTCTTTGGAACAATGTGGCTGCAGAAGGAATGGATTATTAGTTACCTGGTACCTTTCAAATGACGAGTTCATGCCTTCCCCTAAGATACTCCCTCCCTCTCAGGGGGGATAAAATAGTGACTGCTGGGCAGATGACATGGCCTGGATTGTTCAGTGGTGCAGAACAGATGCCCCTAATAGAACAGAATCAACCAGGTTGGAAGAGACCTCCAAGATCATCCAGTCCAACCTAGCACCCAGCCCTATCCAGTCAACCAGACCATGGCACTAAGTGCCTCATCCAGACTTTTCCTGAACATCTCCAGGGACAGTGACTCCACCACCTCCCTGGGCAGCCCATTCCAATGCCAATCACTCTCTCTGGCAACAACTTCCTCCTAACATCCAGCCTAGACCTCCCCTGGCACACCTTGAGACTGTGTCCCCTTGTTCTGTTGCTGGCTGCCTGGCAGAAGAGCCCAACCCCACCTGGCTACAGCCTCCCTTCAGCCAGTCATAGACAGCAATGAGGTCTGCCCTGAGCCTCCTCTTCTGCAGGCTGCACACCCCCAGCTCCCTCAGCCTCTCCTCACAGGGCTGTGCTCCAGGCCCCTCACCAGCCTTGCTGCCCTTCTCTGGACACCTTCCAGTACCTCAACATCTCTCTTGAATTGAGGAGCCCAGAACTGGACACAGCACTCAAGGTGTGGCCTGACCAGTGTTGAGTACAGGGGAAGAATAACCTCCCTTGTCCTGTTGGCCACACTGCTCCTGATCCAGGCCTGAAATGCTAACAAGTACACTTAGAACCATTTGGAAAATGAGGAGTCAAAAAAAAAGAGAGGAGATACTGGTGCTTGGGAGCAGGCCAAGAGCTTAATGAGCCACTGAGAAGCAGCATGAGCACATTTCAGTCCTGAATTTCCAGAGGGGTTTTAGGGCTGGGAGAAACATGGAGATTTGTTTAGAGACTGTTTGTTCTAGCTAAATTGCTTCCAGGATCTAGATGGAAGCAGAAAGCCCTTTCATTAGCTAAGAATAGAAGGTAATCCATGCAGCTACACGAAGGAACAGTTTTCAGCTTTGTGGAAGCCAGCTCTGGGCAGTCTCCTTTCATCTGGCCTCTTACTTCAGGCTTTAGTCACACCTTGGCCTCTGGAACACATCCCTGTTGTAACCAGGCTAGGACTGGTCACACAAAGCAGGGGGGGAAATCATCTGACCCTTCACAGAATCACAGAATGAACCAGGCTGGAAAAGACCTCTAGGATCATCCAGTCCAGTCAATCACCTAACACCTTCTAATTAACTAAACCATGACACTAAGTGCCTGATCCAGCCTCCTTTTAAACACCTCCAGGAACGGTGATGCCACCACCTCCCTGGGCAGCCCATTCCAATGCCAATCACTCTCTCTGCCAACAACTTCCTCCTANACCAGGGTTGAGTACAGGAACAGAAGGACTTCTTTGGTCCTGCTGTCCACACTGTTTCTGAAACAGGCCAGGATGCCATTGGCTTTCCTGCTCACCTGGGCACACTGCTGGCTCATGTTCAGCTACTATCTACCAGCACCCCAGGTCCCTCTCTGCCTGGCTGCTCTCAGCCACTCTGTCCCCAACCTGTAGCACTACATGGGGTTGTTGTGGCCAAAGCACAGAACCTGGCACTTGGCCTTGTTAAAACTCAATGGCATTGGACTGTGCCCATCTGTCCAGCCTGTTCAAGTCCCTCTGCAGAGCTCCCCTGCTCTCTAACAGATCCACACATGCTCCCAACTTGGTGTCATCTGCAAACTTACTGATGGAGGACTCAGTCCCCTCTTCAAGATCATCAGTGGAGATACTAAACAGGCCTGGGCCCAGCACTGATCCTTGGGGCACATGACTTGTGACTGGCCACCGACTGGATGTGGCTCCTTCATAAGGAGCTTTGGTTTGTGGACAGTAGTAGATTTTAAATATCTGTCTGCTGTTGCTACATGCCCCTGGCCCCCTGTACTCAACACTTCTGAGGCCACACCTTCAGTACTGGGTTCAGTTTGGGGCCCTCACTACAAGGACACTGAGGTGCTGGAGCAAGTCCAAGGGAAGGGCAATGAAGCTGGTGAAGGGCCTGGAGAACAGGGCTGGTGAGGAGCAGCTGAGGAAACTGGGGTTGTTTAGTCTGGAGAAGAGAGGGCTGAGAGCAGACCTACAACTCTCTGAAAGGAGACTGGAGAGAGGTGAGGGTTGGTCTCTGCTCCCTAATAGCAGGTGACAGAACAAGAGGAAATGGCCTGAAATTGTGCCAGGGGGGGTTTAGCTTCGAGATTAGGAAAAATGCCTTTCCTGCAAGTGTGGTCAGGCACTGGAACAGGCTGCCCAGGGAGGTGGTGGATTTGCTGTCCCCAGAGGTGTTTAAGAAACACGTGGACATGGCACCTTGGGACATGGTTTAGTGGGCATGGTGGTGTTAGGTCAAAGGTTGGACTCCATTATCTAAGAGGTCTCTTCCAGCTGAAGCAATTCTACAATCCACAGGCTCACAGGAAGTTAGGGGTTGGAAGAGACCCAAGGAGATGATCGAGTCCAACCCCTCTGCCAGAGCAGGACAATCCTATCTAACACAGATCACAGAGGAACACATCCAGACAGGCCTTGAAATGCTCCAGAGAAGGAGACTCCACAACCCCTCTGGGGAGCCTGTGCCAGTGCTCTGGGACCAATTTGTATGAAAGTTCAGAACCTCATACAGGAGTATTATAGATATGTTATTATACACACCAAAAAGCAAAAGCTTTCTGCACCTCCCTGCCCCCTGGCAAACAAAAAGTCCATTTGCTTTTGTTAACTCTGCAGTTGGCTTTCTCCCACGCTTCAGTCTCTGCTTGCTGGCTTGCCATGCACCAGAATTTCCTGTCATTCAAACCACTCAGCTGCATTTTCATCCTCAGGGTTCCCTCGGAACAGCCTGAAAGCACCAGCAAACCTGTGACAGTTGGGTCCCTCCTCTTATGTCAATGATTGCCTCCAGCTGTTCTGTGAAGCTTTAACCTTTCTTGTGCAGTATTTCTGGTTGTCCTTCACAGTCTCTTGTCCAGTCATGAACCACTGAAACTTACAATGTCCAAACGGCTTGAAAGGTTTTAAAATCTCATCATATTTAAGTTTTCAAATACCTTGGGAGAGTCTTTCCCCAAGCCTAATTTCTGGATGAATCCTCACAGGAAAATGTGAGGACTAAGAGTGGATGCAAAGCTGGACATGAGCTGGCACCATGTGCTTGCAACTCAGAGCCAACCATTTCCTGGGCTGCAACAAAACCACCGTAGGCAGCAGGTGGAGGGAGGGGATTCTGCCCCTCTGCTCCACTCTGCTGAAACCTCACCTGCATTACTGCTTCCAGCTCTGCAGACCCCAGCACAACAAAGAGACAGAACTGTTAGAGTGAGTCCAGAAGATGCCAGAAAGATGATCAGAGGGCTGGAGCACCTCTCCTATGAACACAGGCTGAGAGACCTGGGGCTGTTCAGCCTGGAGAAGAGAAGGCTGCAGGCACACCTTACAACAGGCTTCTAGTATTTGAAGGGGCTACAGCAGAGTTGGGGATGGACAAGGGGACACAGTCTCAAGTTGTGCCGGGGGAAGTATAGGCTGGATGTTAGGAGGAAGTTGTTGGCAGAGAGAGTGATTGGCATTGGAATGGGCTGCCCAGGGAGGTGGTGGAGTCACTGTCCCTGGAGGTGTTGAACCAAAGCCTGGATGAGGCACTTAGTGCCATGGTCTGGTTGACTGCATAGGGCTGGGTGCTAGGTTGGACTGGATGATCTTGGAGGTCTCTTCCAACCTGGTTGATTCTATTCTATTCTATTCTTTAGGCAGAGGCATGAAGTGACAGAAGGAGGGCCAATGGCTTCAGACTAAAAGAAGATGGCTTTCACTTACACATTAGGAAGAAATTCACCGCCACAAGGGTGGTGAGGCACTGGAACAGGTTGTCCAGAGAATCTGTGAAGGCTTCAGACCTGGAATTGTTCAAAAGCCAGGTAGGAGAGGGCTGTGAGCAACCTGGACTAGCAGAAGGTGTCCCTGCACATGGCAGGACAGTGGAACTAGATGATCTCTAAAGCCTTTTGCAATCCAAGGCATTCTGTGATTGTGAAACATCATCAAGCAGTGGCACATCTCAGCATGCATGTCACCGGTAAGAGAAACACAGGGAGCTGCTGCAGAGCACTCTGACCTTTCATCATCTCTCAAGGCTGTTGGTGATCAGCTAGCTCAAATCTGCCACCAGGCAACTGCAAAATCTTGCATTGCATGCAGTGACCCTAAATAGGTGGCAAGACTCAAAGACCACACGAGACAAGAACACATCTGGGGGTAAATGACACTGCGAGCGACGCGCTGACAGCTGGCCTGTGGCTACCTTGCCAGCTCCTGGAACCGCCAATCCAGGAGGATGTTTTGCTTCACACTGGCTCGCACCACACCAGGCCTAATTCACTTGAGCCTCATTTTCTGAAGTGCTGAACACCTGCAGCTTCCTCTGATCTCAGTTGGTGTAGAGGGTACTCAGCGCTTCCAAACCCCAAGCGCTGCGCATCAGCCAACTCGCTGGGAAGAAGGTGTTCCACAGAGCCGCAAATGCCACCAATTACACAAGCCCTGCAAGCTTCCTTCAGAACAGAGTGTGCAGATCTAGAGAGAGATGCTTAAATACCTCCAGCGACTACAGAACAGACGTAAGAGGTAAGAGAACAAGAGAGGGCGCCCTCAGTACCGCCAGACTTGCAGCATTTCAGTCACTGGATCGCAGACTGCATCAGGTTGGAAGGGACTCTCAGAGGTCATCTTATCCAAACGCCCCTGCAGGCAGCAGGGAGATCTCCAGCGAGATCAGGCTGCTCAGGGCCACAACAACTTTATACAATCAGAATGGTTTAGGCTGGAAGGGACCTCAAGGATCATCCAGTTCCAACTCCCCACCACAGGCAGGGACACCTCCCACTAGAGCAGGTTGCTCAAGGCCTCATCCAGCCTGGCCTTGAACACCTCCAGGGAAGGAGCAGCCACAACCTCCCTGAGCAACCTGTGCCTGTGTCTCACCACCCTCACTGTAAGGAACTTCTTCCTACTATCTGGTTTAAATCTCCCCTCTGCCAGTTTAAGCCCATTACTACACTGCTACCAACAGAGGAAACTGAACAGTGTGATTTTAGAAGCATGTGACTTCAGTAGTTTTACAGAAAGAAAACTCTGACCTCAGTTACATTTGCCTAAAAATGCACCAAAAGATGGATTAAATATAACCAGAACTGCCTGAAGTGAAAACAACAGCAGCCAGTATCAGTTAGCCCACTGGCTAGCTCTCATTGAAGCACTCTGTTCTGGGCACTCTTCCAGTTGAGAGCTGGGTCTCTGAGCATCCCTGGCCATACTGCAGGGAGTGGAGAGCTGCAGCTCAGACCCTCTGCAGCTGGCAAGCAAATACAAGAGGATACCAATTTATCTGGAACACAAACACTGCATACATTAGGGATATATCAAGGAGTGTTCTCAGGGGGTTGAAGCGATTCATCTTCTTGAAGGACAAACAACGTTATAAGGTGAGAACTATCAAAACCAAAACTAACTCTTACATGATGAATTCTGTCAGGTTGCACCATTTTTTGGAGTCCACTTTCTTCATCATCTCTTCAAAGGATTTCCCACAGGCAGGCAACTTTTCTAACATGAGAGATTCATTGCAGAGACGAGTCTGTTGATATGCACCTAGGTAAAAAACAGAAAGGGCCTTCAAATCTCAAACCCTGAAATAGCAGAAGTAGGAACACATCCTGCACAAGCTCCTTCACACAACTCTGCTTGGCACTCACACTGCTGTAAGGGTGACACATTCAACTTGCCAATCAAGCTTACAAAGTAGGTAAAATATACCTTCATGTTAAAAAACCCCATAACTTAGTGTAAAATAGCACAGGCTACCATATACAGGGTCACCTTTTAGACCTAGCATCACTTAGCTAACCTTACTTAGCTCCTACTCATACCAACTTACAACTGCCCCTTTGCAGCTTTAGTTAAAAGCTGGCTGGAGCTACAGATCATCCCCTGCAGCACAGAGAGAGTTTCTCAAGCTTGCACAGTTGAGTCCTGTTCAGCTAGCAATGTGACACCACCAGAAACAGCAGTATATGGTACCAGCTGAAGGACTTCATTCCCACAGTCACAATTCAGCTTTTTCATTACTGGATACAGTCACACAATCATTTTTGAGTTGGAAAAGACTTTCAAGATCACCAAGTCCAACCATTCTCTAACTTGACCAAGTCTGAGGCTACACCTCAGCACCATATCTCTGCCTCTTTGAAACACTTCCAGGGATAGGGATTCAACCACCTCCCTGAGGAGCCTATTCCAGTCTTTGAGAATCCTTCCAGTCAAGAAGTTTCTTCTAATATCCAACCTGAACCTTTCCTGGTGCAGCTTCAGACCTATCATCCTTTCACTTTTTACTAGGGAAAAGGATTACTTTTTATTAGGGAGAATGGACCAGTGTCCACCTCACTCAGTCCTTCCTTCAGGGAGCTGTAGAGAGCAAGGAAGTCTCCCCTCAGACTCCTCCAGATGAAGCAAGACTAGTTCCCTCAGCAGGTCCTCACCAGACCTGTTCTCCAGACCCTTCATCAGCTTCATTGCCCTTCTCTGGACACGCTGCAGCACCTGTCTCCTTCTTGCAATAAGGGGCAACCAGCAATACAACAAGGGGACACAGTCTCAAGTTGTGCCAGGGGAAGTATAGGCTGGATGTTAGGATGTTAGGAGAGAGTGATTGTCATTGGAATGGGCTGCCCAGGGAGGTGGTGGAGTCGCCGTGCCTGGAGGTGTTGAAGAAAAGCATGGATGAGGCATTTAGTGCCATGGTCTGGTTGACTGGCTAGGGCTGGGTGCTAGGTTGGACTGGATGAGCTTGGAGGTCTCTTCCAACCTGGCTGATTCTGTGATTCTAAGGGGCCAAAACCTGAACCAAGTGCCCAAGCTGTGGCCTCACCAGTGCTAAGTGCAGGGTGACATTGAGATGCTTGAACGTGTCCAGAGAAGGGCAACAAGGCTGGAGAGAGGCCTCGAGCACAGCCCTACGAGGAGAGGCTGAGGGAGCTGGGATTGTTTAGCCTGGAGAAGAGGAGGCTCAGGGCAGACCTTATTGCTGTCTACAACTACCTGAAGGGTGGTTGTGGCCAGGAAGAGGTTGCTCTCTTCTCTCAGGCAGCCAGCACCAGAACAAGAGGACACAACCTCAAGCTGTGCCAGGAGAAATTTAGGCTTGAGGTGAGGAGAAAGTTCTTCACTGAGAGAGTCATTGGCTACTGGAATGGGCTGCCCAGGGAGGTGGTGGAGTCGCCGTCCCTGGGGCTGTTCAAGGCAGGATTGGACGTGGCACTTGGTGCCATGGTCTAGCCTTGAGCTCTGTGGTAACAGCTTGGACTTGATCATCTATGAGGTCTCTTCCAACCTTGGTAATACTGTGAGACTGTGACAATCCCTTCCTTAGACCTGCTGGCCATACTATTGTTGTATTGATGCTTTGACAGAAGCTAAGCCAAGCTGCTTTCCCTGGCAGGCTATTTTAAACAGCCAGCACTTGATTTATAACCCTGTAAATCCAGCAGAATACAATTTTCTCCTCCACTGTCATCTACACTGACAGTTTATTCCCAGCAGAGTGTTTAAATGCACTTTTCAGGACCTTTTGTTTTGTTTTGGTTGTCTTTCTTCAGACATTCAGTATTTTTGCAGGGTTGTAGAAAAAGCTCCAACAGATTCATGTGATTGGAGCAACCCAAGAACACAGGAGTTTCTATGTCCCTGATCAAAGGAGTTCACACCCAGAGAAGGGCAATGAAGCTGGTGAAGGGTCTGGAGAACAGATCTGGTGAGGAGCAGCTGAGTGGACAGCAGTTGTTCAGTCTGGAGAAAGGAAGGCTGTTGGGAGATCTCATTGCTCTCTTACAACTCCCTAAAATGAGGTTGGAGCAAGGTGAGAGTTGGTCTCTTCTCCCTGATAAGAAGTGACAGGATGAGAAGAAACAGCCTGAAGTTGCACCAGGGGGTGTTTAGGTTGGATATAAAGTTGCACCAGAGGATGTTTAGGTTGGATATCAGAAAAAAAACCTCTTCATTGGAACAGTGATCAGGCTGTGGAACAGGCAGCCCAAGGAGCTGGTGGAGTCATCAGCCCTGGAAATGTTCAAAACCTGTATAGATGTGACACTTAGGAGCATGCTTTAATGGTGGCCTTGGCAGTGTTGGAGTCAGTGGTGGTGGAGGTCTTTTCAAGCTTAGTGATTCTGTGGTTCTATGAAATCACAGCTCTTCCTCTAGCTTTACCACGGCTATTGAGATTGACCTTTGAAATCACAGCAACACTCCCAGCTGATCAGGCCAATGGACAAAGCCAGTGGTAAGAAATGCACAGGAGCTGACCAAGTGAACTGAGACTGGGTGGAAGTTCAAATGGCTGCAATGAACAGAACAGAAAGAGAAGTTTTCGTTTCAGAGGTAAAGCTCACCTGCAAATCCGAGCGTCATTAGACCATTAACTAGAGGAGGAGGAAAAAAAGAGAGAGAGGTGAATTAGATACCTCCACACATCAAAGAAGTACTCCAGACACAAGCCAACTTGAGATTATAGAATCACAGAATCGTAGAATGGTTTAAGTTGGAAGGGACCTCAAGGATCATCCAGCTCCAACCCCCTGCCATAGGCAGGGACACCTCCCACTAGAGCAGGTTGCTCAAGGCCTCATCCAGCCTGGCCTTAAATGCTTCCAGGGAGGAAGCATCCACAACCTCCCTGGGCAACCTGTGCCAGTGTCTCACCACCCTCACTGTAAAGAACTTCCTCCTAACATCCAGCCTAAATCTCCCCTC
>WAAF01007524.1:46820-67982 GCA_013400475.1 Tricholaema leucomelas
GGGTTTAATTGAAAGGAGCCTGCAAGAAAGCCAGGAAGGGACTTTTTACCAGGGCTTGTAATCCTAGGGCAGGAGGGAAAGGCTTTAAGATTGAGGGGAGACAGATTTAGACTGGATATTAGGAAGAAATTTTTTCCAGTGAGGGTGATGAGACACTGGCACAGGTTACCCAGGGAGGTTGTGGATGCTTCCTCCCTGCAGGTGTTCAAGGCCAGGTTGGATGAAGCTTTGAGCAACCTGTTCTAGCGGAAGGTGTCCCTGCCCGTGGCAGCACTTGGAACAGCTTCCAATGGAAAGCATTCTGTCAACTCATGAATAATTCAGGTTCCAACAGAACACTAACAATGCTCATCCTCACACTAGTTTCAGCTTGGATAAAGAGTCTGTCTGAATGGAAAAATGAACATGTAGAGGTTTATGTTTCTGAACTCCTTTTCAGCTGCCCTTTAAATGGCTGAGTCACAAAGCCTTGCTCTGAGGATGTCCATCCTGTGCTTTCCTGGAGCTTCCAGCATTAAGGAGCAGTTTTTACTTTAAGATACCTGAGGGTGAAAAAGCTGGGAGATGCTAACACATTGTCTCAGAATCTTGGGGAACTGCATGTTGCAAAGGATAAAGCAACTATTAAAATGAAGCAAATCTCTGCCAGTGCTGGTCCAGCTGGTTTGACCTGGGCCTGTCATAGTGGCAGCACAGATAACCCCCTCATAGGTTGGTCTGCCTGAACTGCTCTGAGCCTCTTCATGTTACATCCTATGTGGAAACAGACTCCTGTCCAACCACACTGGGTTAGCTCACATGAAGTGGACTTGAACATCTTTCCCTGAGCCTGTTTAGTCTTGAGAAGAAAAGGCTGAGCTTATTAAAGTCTATAAATATCTGAGGGGTGGGTGTTAAGAAGGTGCCAGTCTCTTCTCAGTGGTACCCAGCAGGTGTCAAGATGATGCCAGTTTCTTTTCAGTGGTACCCATTGATAGGACAAGGAACAACAGGTATAAGCTGCAGCACAGGATCTTCCACCTCAACATGAGGAGTAACTTCTTTGCTGTGAGGGTGATGAAGCACTGGCACAGGCTGCCCAGAGAGGTCGTGGAATCTCCTACTCTGGAAACTTTCAAGACCTGTCTGGATGTGTTCCTGTGTGACCTGCCCTAGGTGATGCTGCTTTGGTAGGGGAGGTGAACTCAATGAGCTCTGGAGGTCCCTTCCAACCCCTGTACTGCAGGTTTGGCCTCACCAGTGCTGAGTACAGGGGCACAATCACTTCCCTACTCCTACTGGCATTCCCAGTCTAGGCCAGGATGCTGTTGGCCGCCTTAGCCACCTGAGCACACTGCTGCCAAGAGATAAATCCAGCCCCAGCCTGGCCCCTCTAATCTCTGCAGGCCAGCTAGAGAGTGAGGGGATTCCTCTCTTACCAAATCTGTGCTTCAGTAAATGCCACAACACCCTGTGCATTGCTCCAGTAAAAGGAATCAAGACCCAGGCAGCAAAGTATCAGCCCAGACTGTATTGATCTGGGCTATGCCTTCACTCAGATATGCCACAGCCCCTGCTCAGTTAGCTGCTAATTACTGTGTACCTACATCTGAGAAGTGAGATTCTGCTGAGGAACACACTGTCCTTCCAGACAAGTATTAATCTGTCTTGGTTACTAATGAGCCAGGATCTACTGCAACTGTGAAGAGCAGGAATCATAGAATCAACCAGGTTGGAAGAGACCTCCAAGCTCATCCAGTCCAACCTAGCACCCAGCCCTAGCCAGTCAACCAGACCATGGCACTAAGTGCCTCATCCAGGCTTTTCTTGAACACCTCCAGGGATGGTGACTCCACCACCTCCCTGGGCAGCCCATTCCAATGCCAATCACTCTCTCTGCCAACAACTTCCTCCTAACATCCAGCCTAGACCTCCCCTGGCACAACTTGAGACTGTGTCCCCTTGTTCTGTTGGTGATTGCCTGGTAGAAGTGACCAACCCCACCTGGCTACAGCCTCCCTTCAGGTCTGGGAAAACTCTGCTGCATCCAAACTCACAGAGCTGAAACTCCACACTCTGATGGCTCTGTGTCTTTCACAACCACAGCACTTTATTTCCAGGCTGTTATTATTAATAAAGACACAGGAGGCCCTGGGCAAGTTTATCTTTAGTCCTCAGTTTAAAAAGTGCCTTATCAACTGCAAAGAACTGAAGATCCCATTCAAAGCATCTACTTTATGAAGAGCCAAACCCACCTACTCCAAGGAAACAGTCTAGAGGAGCACAGGCTGCACCTCCAGTTCCTGTTCTCTCTATTTCTATCACTGATCATTCACAGTTACTGCTGCAGTAGTCCCCATGAGACCATGGTGAGGCAAATAAACCAAGACTTAACCATGAGAGAGAACCAGGCAGAGAAAACAGCATCTCCATGATTTACAGATGAGAGGCTGAGCGACTACCTCAGTGTCAAGCAGAGAAGCTGTGATTAAGCAAGCCCCAAGTAAAGGCTCACAGGTTTGTGTCTGTAGATTCTCCTGCTCAGGGGAAATCTGGCTTTTTGTGTTTTCTCTTCTGCTCAGAACAAACTCACACAGGGTATTTTGCACCTAGCCTCAAATGAAAAACTCTCTCCTCAATAGAGATGTTGAGGTGCTGGAAGGTATCCAGAGAAGGGCAACAAAGCTGGTGAGGGGCCTGGAACACAAACCCTATGAGGAGAGGCTGAGGGAGCTGGGGGTGTGCAGCCTGCAGAAGAGGAGGCTCAGGGCAGACCTCATTGCNAGACCACCATGTGCTGTCATAGAATGCTTTGGGATAGAAGAGACCTTAAAGATCATCCAGTTCCAACCCCACCAACATGGACAGAAACACCTTCCACTGCAACAGTTTTCTTGTGCTAGTTTGAGCCTAGCTGGAATGTTTTGGTGAGAAGTACTAGATTACAGGCTGTGAGAAGAAAACAGTGGTGATGTCTGCTTCACTCATAGGCTTGCTGAGATGTATGCAAACAAGAACAAAAACATAGATAAGGGAGATGCTGTCTGGGCTTTGTGGGCTGCACTTCTCTCTCTCTCTAACCTAACCTGCTGCCTTTGTGACTAATCCACCTGCTTCCTGCCCGCCCTGGCCGACCCTCCAAACTACCTTCAACATAAGGCAAGATCTTGGGTAAGGCTGAGGGGTGGGAGGGAAGGTGGAAGGGTGGTTGAGAGCCCCTCCTGGGGCCTCAGGTTTCTGGGAGGGCTGCTGTGTGTCTGCATTACCTTTTAACTTGTCTATAGCTGTATCTACTGTAAATACCTGCTTGTATCTTGTGCTAAGCTGTAAATATAAAGCTTCATTCAGTTCCCAGAGCCCCTGAGTCTAGTGTGGCCCCATCCACCCTGGCCTTAAACGCTTCTAGGTAGGGAGCATCCACAACCACCCTGAGCAACCTGTTCCAGTTGTCTCAGCACTGTAAAGAATTTATTCCTAATGCCCAGCCTAAATCTCCCCTTTTCCAGATGAAAGCCATTGCCCCTCATCCTATCACTACAGTCCTATCACTATGTACCCCTTCAGGTACTGGGGTACTTCATGCCCACTCCTCTTGGTTTTCTTTGCTCCCAGACATTCAACTCATTTAGTCAGGAGACTACAACCTGTTGGCCATGACAAGTCACACAAGCAGTATGACCTTTCCAGCATGTCTTTTAAGAAGGTGCAAGTTGCCATCTTCCTAGGCAGCCTGTTCAGTCTTTGGGAACACTTTCAGTCAAGAGGTCTCTTATAATATCCAAACTAAACCTTCCCTGGTGCAATTTGAGGCCACTTCCTATCATCCTATCTCTTGTTACTAGGGAGAAGAGACCAACCCCACCTCAGTGCAACCTTCTTTCAGGGAGTTAGAAAGCAATGAGGTCTCCTCTCTGCCTGCTTTTCTCCAGACTGAACAATCCCAGTTCCCAGAGCTACTCCTCACCAGACCTGTTCTCCAGACATTTAGAATAGAATAGAATAGAATAGAATAGAATAGAATAGAATAGAATAGAATAGAATAGAATAGAATAGACTCAATCAGGTTGGAAGAGACCTCCAAGATCATCCAGTCCAACCTAGCACCCAGCCCTATCCAGTCAACTAGACCATTTCACCAGCTTTGTTGCCCTTCTCTGGACCTCCTTCCACACCTCAATGTCTTTCTTGGAGTGAGGTGCCAAAAACTGGGCCCAGTATTCAAGCCATGGCCTCACAGGTGGGAGTCCAGGGGGACAATGACTTCTTTGGTCCTGATGGTCATACTATTGTTGATGCAGGCCAGGATGGTGGTGGCCTTTTTGGCCACCTAGTCAACCAGACCCTGATGTCTCCCTCTGCTGATCAGTTTCCAGCCTCTCTGCCCCAAGCCTGGAGCTTTCATGGGGTGGTCATGACCCAGGTGCAGGACCCAGCGCTTGGCCTTGTTGAGTCTCCCACAACTGACCTCAGCCCACTGTCCAGGTCCCTTTGCAGAGCCTTCCTATCCTCAAGCAGATCAGCACTCCCAGCTTAGTGTGATCCACAAACTTAGTGAGGGTCCCTGGAAGTTAAAGAGAAGTGGCCCCAGCGCTGAGCCCTTGTGGACACCACTCGTCACCAGAAGCCAAGTGGATTTCAGTACATTCCCCACCCCTCTTCCATCAGGCAATTTTTCACCCACCTCTTCAAGTGGTGCACTTCCCCACAACCACCCAAGACTCAAGTGCTCAGGGTGCTTTCCCTACTGCAGCTTGTGCTGAAGGATCTAAGCCTTCACCCTTGCTGCCCTTGCACACCAGATTTGTACCCCCACCCCAAACTGTAGCCCCAGGCAATCTTTTTGAATGGCATATTGATTTTCCAAGCCAAATCCTTACTCCAGCTTATCATGCCAGTGTGTGAAAACCTCCACAGAGAGAATCAAGTGATAATTTAGGATGAGATTGCCATAGAGACAGGCAAGGGAGAAACTTCTGCTGTGAAAATGCCTGGAACATCCTCATCAATAATAGATGTTGGCAACAACTGGTGACAAGCTGTGCTGCCCCTGCTGCCACATCCCCCAGGCAGACAGAGCCATGGGTGGGAAACAGGCTCCCTGAGAAGCTCCAGCCTGGCAGGGTGTAAACTAAGGAGTGCAGACAGCCAGAGAAGGAGATATGACTAGCAACATCATCAGGATGACCATGAGCCAGCAATGTGCCCTCATGGCCAAGAAAGCCAATGGCATGCTGGGGTGCATTAAGAGGAGTGTGGCCAGCAGGTTGAGGGAGATTCTCTTGCCACTCTGCTCTCCCCTGGTGAGGCTGCATCTGGAGTATTGTGTCCAGTTCTGGGTCCTCAGTTGAAGAAGGACAGGGAACTGCTTGACAGGGTAGAGCAAAAGGTTATGAAGACGATTAGGGGATTAGAAGATCTTCTGATGAAAGGCTGGGGGACTGAGGAGAGATCTCAGTGCTAACCAGTACTTAGAGAGTGGGTGCCAAGAGGACAGGACTAGGTTTTTTCAGTGATGCCCCATGACAAGACAAGGGGTACCAGCACAAACCAGAGCATAGGAAGTTCCATCTAAACATGAGGAGGAAACTTCTTCAATCTAAGGATGACACAGCACTGGAACAGGGTCCCTAGAGAGGTGGCTCTAGAGCCATTCAAACCCTGCCTGGCCACTGTCCTGTGCCACCTGCTATGGGTGAAGTGCTGCAGTAGAGAGGTTGGACTGGAGGATCCAGGCAGAGGGGAGATTTAGACTGGATGTTAGGAGGAAGTTCTTTACAGTGAGGGTGGTAAGACACTGGCACAGGTTGCCCAGGGAGGTTGTGGATGCTTCCTCCCTGGAGGTGTTTAAGGCCAGGCTGGATGAGGCCTTGAGCAGCCTGCTCTAGTGGGAGGTGTCCCTGCCTATGGCAGGGGGTTGGAGCTGGATGATCCTTGAGGTCCCTTCCAACCTAAACCATTCTGTGATTCTATGATTCTATGATCTCCAGAGGTCCCTTCCAGTCCTTATTGTTCTGTGATGCTGTGACCCAGTTACAGAGGTCCAGGGCACTAGGAGGAAAAGAGACAGCAAGCCAGGATCACTTACAACTCAGGGCACAACAGGGGACCCACAGCCACACATGGAGGTGAGGGAAGACCCACTGGGCTGTCCAGGGCACTGTTAATGCACTGAGAGTACTAACAACACATCAACAAGGGGCCCAAGCACAGCCTTCCACTCAACCTTCACAAAAGAGAGTCAAAAAATGGTCCATCTGGATACCTGTACCTGCCACACAGTAAAATGGAGGCATCTATTTATGGGCAAAATACCTTCTCAGGTGGCCCACCAGCAGAGAATGGCCATATTGCTTCACACTGCAGCAGAGGCTGCTGCAACACCACAGAAAGGAAAACCAAGACTCAGTACCAAACCTGCAGCCTCACCTGCCCGTACTTAAATAACCTTTACCACATGTATATGGCCCAGAAGTTCATCTTCTAGCTGTCTGGCAACAGGAATAGGGGGACTGGTTTTAAGCTAAGTTTAGACTGGCTCTTAGGAAGAAGTTCTTCAGCAGGAGGGTGGTGAGACAGGTTGCTCAGAGTGGTTGTGAATGCCACCTCCATGGAGGTGCTTAAAGCCAGACTGGATGAGTTCTTGGACAACCAAGGTTAGCTGAGAGGCATCCCTGCCCTTGGCAGGGGGGTTATGAATGCCACCTCCATGGAGGTGCTTAAGGCCAGACTGGATGAGTTCTTGGACAACCAAATTTAGCTGAGAGGCATCCCTGCCCTCGGCAGGGGTCTGGAGTAGATGATCTCTGAGGTAATTTCCAACCTAAGTCATTCTATGACTCTATGAGTTTGTTCTCAGCTGCCAGCTGCCCCTTTGACACATCTCTTCACAAGCAGAGCAGAACAGAGAGGTGGGGACAGAATGCAGGAAGGTCACCACATCACCTTAAAGCAGCCAAGGAAATGAGGCACCTGGTGGTCACGGAGATGGGTGATGACAGGAACCAAGCACAAAGGAAGGATGCCAGGGACCTGCAGGAGCTTGTAATAAATATAGTACTTGAAAGAAGGGCTACACTTGCATTGAGATGTTGAGACACTGAAACATGTCCAGAGAAAGGTGACAAAGCTGGTGAGAGGCCTGGAACACAGCCCTGTGAGGGGCAGCCTGTGAGGCTGGGGGTGTGCAGCCTGGAGAAGAGGAGGCTCAGGGCAGACCTCATTGCTATCTACAACTACCTGAAGGGAGGCTGTAGCCAGGTGGGGTTGGTCTCTTCTGCCAGGCAAGCAGCAACAGAACAAGGGGACACAGCCTCAAGTCGTGCCAGAGGAGGTCTAGGCTGGATGTTAGGAGGAAGTTGTTGGCAGAGAGAGTGATTGGCATTGGAATGGGCTGCCCAGGGAGGTGGTGGAATCACTGTCCCTGGAAGTGTTGAAAACAAGACTGGATGAGGCACTTAGTGCCATGGTCTAGTTGACTGGCTAGGGCTGGGTGCTAGGTTGGACTGGATGATCTTGGAGGTCTCTTCCAACCTGGTTGATTCTATGATTGAAAACAGGCCCAGCAAACACACAGCTCAGCAGATGTACAGGCAAGGAGCAAGGGCAACCCACGGGCAGGGGGACTGATCTATCCCTGAGCCGAGCAGTTCTGCAGCAAGCTCGTGTGGCACACAAGAGCATTTGCCTCTGCTTTGATGCTGGTTCCTCTCTAACACATTTTCTTCCTTCTTGTGTCAGCTTCACAGCAGATATATCTCAGCAGCTGCACAGCAGATACATCTCAGCCATGGAAGTGTCCTGGTCAACACTAAAAAGCTCAGCTCAGCACTGCATTTTATCACAGTCTGAGGCACTACATTACTGGGAAAGGTAATTTCCAACAGTGAACAATTTTGGACATTAGACTCTTCTTCCTGCAGAGCAAGAACAGCACAAAAAGGAAGCAATTTAAAGCTTTTTCATTTCATCAGTGCAAATCAACAGGGAGTATTAGCGAGGGCATCAGCTCTGCAGTCTCATGTTGGTTCAGAGGTCCCCAGCTTGCCCATGACTGCAAAGAAATGTGGCAATTATGCTGAACTCCAATTTCAATGGGGGGGTTTCTCTGATGATTGTCCTTTAAATTCCTTTGTGAAGTTCTTAAATCACTGCTGGCAGCATACAAACAACACTTCACCAGTCTGGAAGAGTCCACATGTAGTTCCAGAGGTGTCAGATGGGTTTTCTGCTACCTTGTTTGAAACTACTACATTTAATTTAAATCAATATATAAGCAATTACACTTGTCATTATTTATGTTCATGTTTATGCATGAAATACATATCTAAATGGAGCACACCAGTTCAATTATGTGCTCAGGAAATGCACTACTTAGCAGCTGGCTGAATGCTGAGATCTGTACGGTAAAGTCGCATAGAAGAATAGAATGTTAGGGGTTGGAAGGGACCTCCAGAGATTGAGTCTGGAGCAGGGGACTGAGTCCAGCAGCAGTGAGTTTGCAGATGGCACCAAGCTAGGAGCAGCTGTGGAGCTGTTGGAGGGTAGCAGAGCCCTGCAGAGGGACCTGGCCAGGTTAGATGGGTGGGCAGAGGCCAAGGGGATGAGACTGAACAAGGCCAAGTGCAGGGTTCTGCACTCTGGCCACAACAACCCCAAGCAGCACTACAGGCTGGGGACCGAGTGGCTGAGAGCAGCCAGGCAGAGAGGGACCTGGGGGTGCTGGTAGAGAGTAGCTGAAGAGGAGGCAGCAGTGCCCAGATGGGCAGCAGAGCCAATGGCATCCTGGGCTGGCTCAGGAGCAGTGTGGCCAGCAGGACAAGGGAGGTTCTTCTGCCCCTGTGCTCAGCACTGCTCAGGCCACACCTTGAGTGCTGTGTCCAGTTCTGGGCTCCTCCATTGCAGAGAGATGTTGAGGTGCTGGAAGGTGTTGAGAGAAGGGCAGCAAGGCTGGGGAGGGGCCTGGAGCACAGCCTGTGAGGAGAGGCCCAACCCAACCCAGCTCTATCCAATCACCCAGACCATGGATCCAAGCAGGATCATCTAGGGCAGGTCACACAGAATCACAGAATTAACCAGGTTGGAAAAGACCTCTAGGATCATTGAGTCCAACCTATCACCTAACACCTTCTAATTAACTAAACCATGGCACTAAGTGCCTCATCCAGCCTCCTCTGAAACTTCTCCAGGGATGGTGACTCCACCACCTCCCTGGGCAGCCCATTCCAATGCCAGTCACTCTTTCTGTGGGAAACTTCTTCCTAACATCCAGCCTGAACCTGCCCTGGCACAGTTTGAGATTCTGTCCTCTTATGTCACTGGTTGCTTGGGAGAAGAGACTAACCCCACCTGGCTGCATCCTCCTTTCAGGTAGTTGTAGACAGCAATAAGGTCACCCTTGAGTCTCCTCTTCTCCAGGTTCCCTCAGCCTCTCCTTATAGGGCTGTGCTCCAGTCCCCTCACCAGCTTTGGTGCCCTCATTACCCACAGGAATGTATCTAGACAGGTCTTGAAAGTTTCCAGACTGGGCAGCCTGCTCCAGAGCTGCAGCACCCTGATAGCAGAGGTTCCTCCTCATGCTGAAGGGAAACCTCCTGCTTTCCAGTTTGTGTCCACTGCCCCCTGTCCTATCGCAGGACAGCAGTGAAAAGAGACTGCCCCCTCCATCTTTACACCCACCCTTCAGATATTTGTAAAGATTGACAAGATCCCCTCTCAGTCTGCTCTTCTCCAGATTAAACAGTCCCAGATCTCTCAGCCCTTCCTCACCAGACAATATTTCAGTCCCTTCATCATCCTTGTAGCCTCCTTTGGACATGCTCTAGTATATCCCCCCACTACTGCTAAGCTACTACCACTAAACCACATTACCTCAGCAACACACCCACCTGTCCTTTAAATACCTTCAGGCATGAACTCCACCACCTCCCTGGGCAGCCTGTTCCAGTGCCTGAGAACCCCTTCTGGGAAGGAATTTTTCCCAGCAACCTCCCCTGGCAAAACCTTGAGGCCATTTCCTCTTGTTCTGTCACTTGCTGCATGTGAGGAGAATGATCCTCATTTGGCTCCAGCCTCTTTTGAGGTGGTTGTAGAGGGTGAGGAAGTCTCTGCTCAGCCTCCAACTGTGAATGAGTATAAAAAGGCAAAGAAGGACTCTGATCCACTCCTGTAGAGGAGCCTGAAAGAGAAGCCAAGCAACTTTTTTTTAATTAAGGGAAAAAAAAACCTTGGGAAGGGGAAATGGCACATGAAGGTTTCACAGACAAGGGTCATGGCACACTCCCTCCTGAGGAAACACTTCAAACAGCAGGATACTTGAAGATATGACAAGTTTCTTCTTCCCTTAACAGCCAGAAAATTTAAGTCCAGATATTGCCATCACAGAAGGCATGGGAAAATGTTCTGAGTGGTGGGGGGTTTCATTTTCACAGACAACAAGCCCCCCACACTCTGTACATCCACCTCCTTCTGGTGCCACATCTTTGCCCATGACAACCCACAGCAGTGCTGCAGGCTGGGGACAGAGTGGCTGAGAGCAGCCAGAAAGAAAGGGACCTGGGGGTACTGGTAGATAGTATCTGAAGATGAGCCAGCAGTGTGCCCAAGTGGCTAAGAGAGCCAATGGCATCCTGGCCTGGATCAGGAGCAGTGTGGCCAGCAGGACAAGGGAGGTTATTCTGCCCCTGTACTCAGCACTGGTCAGGCCACACCTTGAGTGCTGTGTCCAGTTCTGGGCTCCTCAATTCAAGAGAGATGTTGCAGTACTGGAAGGTGTCCAGAGGAGGGCGACAAAGCTGGTGAGGGGCCTGGGGCACAGCCCTGTGAGGAGAGGCTGAGGGAGCTGGGGGTGTGCAGCCTGCAGAAGAGGAGGCTCAGGGCAGAGCTCATTGCTGTCTACAACTACCTGAAGGGAGGCTGTAGCCAGGTGGAGTTGGTCTCTTCTGCCAGGCAACCAGCAACAGAACAAGGGGACACAGCCTCAAGTTGTGCCAGGGGAGGTCTAGGCTGGATGTTAGGAGGAAGTTGTTGGCAGAGAGAGTGATTGGCATTGGAATGGGCTGCCCAGGGAGGTGGTGGAGTCACCGTCCCTGGAGGCACTCAAGAAAAGCCTGGATGAGGCACTCAGTGCCATGGTCTGGTTGATTGGCTAGGGCTGGGTGCTAGGTTGGACTGGATGCTCTTGGAGGTCTCTTCCAACCTGGTTGATTCTATTCTATTCTATTCTTAATGCTGTGGCAGTACAAGTGTAGATCACACAGTGCTGAACACGTTTAAAGAAATCCCTTCTAACATTAAAGTGGACAAGTTGTGTTCTTGACACACTGGGATCCTTGAGGAGCAAAGCTGGAACCATTCATAAACTCAAGGGGTGTCAAAGGACAGCAAAACACCTGCAGCAACTCATCAAGAAGAAATGACCTATTGCACGGCCCCACATGGCTCCCAGGCAGCAAATGCCTGATGCCAAAGCTGAGATACCCTTCAAGCAGCAAATGCCTGATGCCAAAGATGAGATACCCTTCAAGCAGCAAATGCCTGATGCCAAAGCTGAGATACCCTTCAAGCAGCAAAGGCCTGATGCCAAAGCTGAGATACCCTTCAAGCAAAGGCTCTCCTTCCCTCCACAGCTGCAGAACGTGCCTGGACACCGCAGAGACAGCCAGTTCTCTCCAGAAAATGAAACTGATTGCAAGCATTCATGTGGCCTTTGCACCACCACATCTGGAGGACATCTTCCTCAGAGCCTTGAAGATGTTCTTCCATGTGCAGAAAGGACTACAGTCCAAAGCTCAGGTGCTTCAGTTCTGGAAGAAACCCAGACTCTGGCTCCTATTGCTGTACATTTGACTACTACAAGATGCTGTTTCTGTGCCAGTACCTCCCAATCTCTTTGCAATACCCTATGGCTGTGAACTCTCCTTTCTACTGACGGCCAGAAGGGCACACAGACCTAGAGCAGCAGAACCTCTCAAAACCCAAAGGATGTCTTTTGAGACAGAAAAAAAAAAATAGAAGAAAGTACTTCCTAAATCTCAGAGTCTTTAGCACCATCTTTCTGCACACCAAGGGAGGCAGGAGAAAGCTGTCACTTCCAGAGCACTGCATTCCCAGAAGTAGTGACAGTCATTGCGGGCCAGCAGGAATCACGCTGCTGTCCCTCACTCCACCCACACAACTTCTCCCCAGATCAGGCTGTCCAAAGCAAGGGCAAATCACTTACATTTACTAGGGTGTGACAGGACTAAGGCTGACACTTCAGCACAGGGTGTGGTGCTACCATACATTCCTTTGCTTGCTCAGCTTCCTCGGGTTTGCTGCAAGCAAGATGTTCTTTGGTCAGTCCGGTGCTGTGCTAGGGCTGCAGCAGTGCCTACCACACTGTCCCACTCAGATCACAGCCTCCCTGGCCTGGAGCCTAGGTGGAACAAGTAATATCCTACCTGCAGAAGGGCATAAATCTGGTGTCACACAGCCTGAATTCCATATTCCAAGAACCAAAATAAGGCCACCAGCTGTTATGCAGATGTCCTGCATGTCCAACCCAACGCTGCAGGTCACACAGAATCACAGACTGCATTGGGTTGGAAAGGACCCTCAAAGGATCCATCCTTGTTCAATCACACTGAAGTCAGCAGTGACATCTCCAACTAGATCAGCTTCCCAAGGCCCCAGTTTCACCTTGAATGCCTCCAGGGATGAGACCTCCAACCTGTTCTCATGTTCCACCGCCTTCATTGTGAAGAACTTCCTCCTAATGTCCAACCTAAATCTACCCTGCTCTAGTTTCAAACCATTGCCCCTTGTCCTTATCACTACAAGCCCTTCTAAACAGTCCTTCCCCAGCCTTCTTGTAGGTCCCCTTCAGATACTGAAATGAGACTCTGAGGTCTCCCCAGAGCCTTCTCTTCTCCAGACTGAACAGCCTCAACTCTCTCACCAAGTCTTCATAGGAGAGGTGCTCCAACCCTCTGTTCATCTTGGTGGCCTTCTCTGGACCTGCTCCAGCAGGTCTGTGTCCTTCTATTGAAAGACCCACAGGTGGACACAGTATCATAGTATCACAGTATCATCAGGGTTGGAAGAGACCTCACAGATCATCAAGTCCAACCCTTCACCACAGAGCTCAAGGCTAGACCATGGCACCAAGTGCCACGTCCAATCCTGCCTTGAACAGCTNTACTGCAGGTGAGGTCTCACTAGAGCAGAGTGGCACAATCACCTTTCTCCATCTGCTGGCCACGCTTCTCTCAATGCAGCCCAGGATGTGGTTTGCCTTCTAGGCATCAAGATCCCATTGTTGGCTCACATCCAGTGCCAGGGGAGGTCTAGGCTGGATGTTAGGAGGAAGTTCTTCACAGAGAGAGTGATTGGCATTGGAATGGGCTGCCCAGGGAGGTGGTGGAGTTGCTGTCCCTGGAGGTGTTCAAGAGGAGACTGGATGAGGCACTTGGTACCATGGTCTAGTTGATTGGACAGCACCGGATGCTAGGTTGGACTGGATGAGCTTGGAGGTCTTTTCCAACCTGGATGACTCTATGATTATCCATGTCAATCCGCTCTCAGGACAAAGGTTGGGACTGGATGATCTTGGAGGTCTCTTCCAACCTGACTGACTCTATGATCCTCTGATCTCTAGCCTTCAGACCATTCCTGACAGCATCAACACACTTTCTTTCAAAGCCTTTAGAGAGGACCAAAGCTGCCTTCACATTTCAGACTGGTTTCAGGGAAGCCAGCAGAAGAATGGTGAGCAAGCCTAAAGCCTTGTAGAAAAGAAAGCTTTCTGCAATTCTACTTCCCTACTCCTTTCTTTTTTTCTTACCCACATATCTTCATGCCAAATGGCCCAAAACTTCTTCAGGCTAGTTCTACACGCACAACCAAAGTAAAACAACAACTTTTATTTCCCCCTTCATTCCTATTTTCCAGGTATCTCCCAATGCAATCCTGGCTGTGAAAAAAAAGAGTTGTTTATTATTATTATTATTATTATTATTATTATTATTAGGGGAGAAAGAAAAGGAAGCAGAAAGAGAAAGGCCCAGGCTGTTTCCATCAAACAATACACTTCTACACTCCTGAAATAAGGTGCTTCAGGCGACAGCTTTTGCTGAGAGGAACAAAGGTGTGAATTAAAGCAGGCTTCATTCTGTTTGTGCAAATGAATCTCTTTACCAGCCCCAAATGAGAACACAGTTTGCTTTCTTCATACCTCTCTCTCAAGCACTAACTTCAATACCAAAGACACAGGCAGTGACAAATGTTGTTTTGTAAAGTATCCCCCACTCACCATATCTCTTTCTCTGGTAGGACAAACTACAGTTTCATTCCTCTGCCTCCAATCCAAGCCATGAATCATCTCTGTTATCAATAGGGAGGTGGGAGGCATTGGAGCAGGCTGCCCAGAGAGGCTGTGGAGTCTCCTTCTTTGGAGACTTTCAAATCCCACATGGACATTGCAGTTCTGGGCAACCTGCTGTGAGTGGCCTGCTCTAGCAGGGAGGTTGGACTGGATGATCTCTAGAGGTCCCTTCTAACCCCTCACCATGCTGAAATAACAAAGTGCTGGGATGTTTAAATACAGCTTAATGGGCAAAAGCACACAAAAGTGCCCTTGAGCCCACCCAGTTATGCTCAAGGCCCTTTCCTTAACATTCTGTCTACAACTACCTGCAGGGAGGCTGTAGCCAGGTGGGGTTGGGCTCTTCTGCCAGGCAACCAGCAACAGAACAAGGGGACACAGCCTCAAGTTGTGGCAGGGGAGGGCTAGGCTGGATGTTAGGAGGAAGTTGTTGGCAGAGAGAGTGATTGGCATTGGAATGGGCTGCCCAGGGAGGTGGTGGAGTCACTGTCCCTGGAGGTGTTGAAGCAAAGCCTGGCTGGGGCACTTAGTGCCATGGTCTGGTTGATTGGACAGGGCTGGGTGCTAGGTTGGACTGGATGAGTCTGGAGGTCTCTTCCAACCTGGCTGATTCTATGATTCTGTGATTGGTGGCCTGCATGCACTTGTTGTACCTACAGCAGTACCTGGCTAGCTCAGCAGATATGTCCAGCTGCAGTTCACAGCCTCTGACTGCTTTCCTCAAGTTCAGCTAAACCAAACCCAAAAGCTAAGGCTGCAGACCTCAAAGTATTTAAAGACCCAGCTCTTAAATTTTACTAGCTAAATGGCTTCCAGTACTGAATGTCACTGGTGTAAACCAGGTTCAGAAAGCCCATTTTCTGCCTTCCCACCTTCAGCTTGGAGTTACCCCGAGACATATAGGGTCACTCCTGGCCGCTGGGGCTCAGCCAGCTGGAGATGCCTTTTCATGCTCTGTGCTACCATCTGCAGTCCATTTGCAGTCACCACAGACAACCCAACTCCAGCTGCTGTTGGCCCTGTCGTGTACCATCTGAACCTGTCCCCTGGTGTCCACGCAGACCTCAGGGGAAGGACAACAAGCAGGAGATATGAAGAGAGTGCAGGGTGGTGAGCAGGTTGTCTGGAGTAAGTTGGAAGAGAGGGTGCATTCGCACCCATGGTTTGCTCCCATGTTGCTGGGGTATGCCAACTGCCTTTCTGTTTACTCTGTGTTGATAATCACATCTTTAGAAAACAAAGCAGCATTTTGGTAGAGAGGTGTTTTTATTGCAGCTCTTTGGTCTCCCTCAGAATCAGATGTTCTGCTTTGCAGAGGTTTATTTGGTTTACATGCCATTCACCCGGGGCTATTAAATTCAGGGCTCCCACAGCAGCTTTCCCTTTCTCGATTCGACCCTTTGCAGCTGCAGAACAGCACGATAAGAGAACAAACAAAACCAAGCTTTGGTTTTCAACCCAATAAAATCCTTTCCTGTTTATTTTTCCCTCCCTCATTAGAGTCCAAAAGCCCCAGGAGTTATGGACGTCATGTTCCACTTAAGGGGAGCCTGGGACTTGGCAGAAGTTGCACTTGACTGCACAGGTCTTCCATTATTGCTTTGTGGAATGAGAGGGAATTGCTTTAAGCTTAAGGAGGGTAGATTTAGACCAGATACTAGGAAGAAGTTGTTTACAGTGAGGGTTGTGAGACACTTGAACAGGTTGACCTCTGCTATGAGGACAGGTTACGAGAGTTGGGGCTCTTCAGCCTGGAGAAGAGAAGACTTCGAGGAGACCTTGGAATGGACTTCCAGTAACTGAAGGGGGCTACAGGAGGGATGGGCAGGGACCATTTACAAGGTCTTGTAATGAAAGGATGAGGAGTAGTGGGTTTAAACTGGCAGAGGAGAGATTCAAACTAGATGTTAGGAAGAAGTTCTTTCCAGTGAGGGCGGTGGGACACTGGCACAGGTTGCCCAGGTTGCCCTAAACACTTCGAGGGATGGGGCCTCAACCACCTCCCTGGGCAACCAATTCCAGGCTCTCACCACTCTCATGTTAAAGAACTTCCTCCTCACGTCCAGTCTGCATCTCCCCACCTCCAGCTTTGCTCCATTGCCCCCAGTCCCTGATATCCTGAANGGCTTTCTGGGCTGCAAGTGCACACTGCTGGCTCATGTTGAGCTTCTCATCCAGCAGCACCCCCAAGTCCCTCTCCTCAGGGCTGCTCTCCAGCCACTCACTGCCCCAGCCTGGATTTGTGCTTGGGATTGCTCCGACCCAGATGCAGGACCTTGAACTTGGTCTTGTTGAGCCTCCTGAGGTTGGCTTGTGCCCACCTCTGCTGTAATCTCTCCCCTAACAAATAACACCATAAGCTTGCCTGGTTGTTTGGTTTGTCTGTCTGGGTAAGAAGAGGGAGAGAGAGAGAGGGGGTAGCTTTGAGCCCCTTCTGGGCAGTTTTCCTTTGTCTGGGAAGAAGTCTAAATTTCTGCACTAGATCTAATTTGTGTATCATTGTAAATGGTTGCAAATATATCATGTATATATGCTTGTAAATTTTGGGTTGCTGTAAACAGAGATTCATCTTACTTCCAAGCCTTCTGAGCTGGTCTGGTACATTTCAATAGTGCAGGGCAGGGGAGAAGGAAGTTCCTAACCCATTACAACCACTGAAATGCAGATGCTGTGTAAAAGGATGAAGGAGCAAATGCCTGGGCAGTTGTGCTGAAATGACAGCTTGTGTGAAAAACTTAGTCTGTTGAAGTCTTGGTCAAGCCCTTGAGTTTCTCCTTGCTTCAGTTTCTATACATAAGAGTGGGATAAAAGAATCTGGTATTACAGTACCAATACATCTTTCTTCCTGAGCTGCTTAGCTCCTTCAGTAGATTCCTTCTAAGTATCTACAGCTCTGCTAAGCAGAGTAGAGAGAACTTCACCTGACAGCTGGCATTCCCAGCTCAGCATCTCACCTCATTCTGAGTGTTATCAGCACTTGGTAGGGGAAATAGCACTGATAAGGTGCCTGTGTACCAGGTTCCCTCAGTTCACACATTCCTTCAGCCCCCAGTACACCCCCACGTATACACACACAGAGCAAGTACAACTCTCCGGCAATCCCTGCGCTCCCGGGGAGCGAACACGCTGCCTTTGGCTGTCCTCTCTAAGGAGGGACAACACAGCAGATGGTTCTACACAGTGATGATGTTTAAAGAGCTCTAGGCAGAGTGACAGGCAGAAAGTAATGGTCTGAGGTTAAAGAAGTATGGTCCAGGTCCCCACCCAGACAGGCTTCATACCAAATTCAGCCAGAGCTGACACAGAGCAATCCTGGCAAGAGTTTTGCCTTAGCAAGAGAGGTCCTGGATCTCTGGCTAATCAGAGGGAGGGAAGCACACTCAGTTCAAGTATGAATCCTTCCAAAATAACTGATAAATGTTTGTATTACTCAAAGAACTTTAGCTTTCTACCACTTAAGACTTTCTTTATTAAAAGACCTCTGTTTTGGATCATAAAACTTCCAAGGCTTTTCTACTAGGAAATCAATCTGATTTCATTAGCTCTTGGTTATACCATCCCTGTCCAATCCCAGTAGAAAGCAGCACATTATCAGTTAACAGACATCCCTCACCTCACTTGCTTGGTGTGATTCTATCAAGAAAGCCACATAATGATCCTTGAGGTCCCTTCCAACCTAAACCATTCTATGATTCTATAAAACTTCCAAGGCTTTTCTACTAGGAAATCAATCTGATTTCATTAGCTCTTGGTTATACCATCCCTGTCCAATCCCAGTAGAAAGCAGCACATTATCAGTTAACAGACATCCCTCACCTCACTTGCTTGGTGTGATTCTATCAAGAAAGCCACATAAAACTTCCCAGACTTTTCTACTAGGAAATCAATCTGATTTCATTAGCTCTTGGTTATACCATCCCTGTCCAATCCCAGTAGAAAGCAGCACATTATCAGTTAACAGACATCCCTCACCTCACTTGCTTGGTGTGATTCTATCAAGAAAGCCACCAGCACAGTCAAAAATGCCTAAGCACAATTGATTTACCCATGCCTCTCTGATTAAAAATGTCTTTCTGCGGGTCTTGGTGCTACAGAGACATTGCTCCTCATTCCACTCTCTGGAAATAAATCTCCAGTGCACAATTTTGCTTTGTCAAAAGTCACAGCAGGATCAGGCTGTCTGTCTCCCCACACACAAAATGATTGCTGCCTGGCTCTCCAAGTTGAAGGCTGCACAAACCCCTCACGTGTCAAGGCAGGTGCCTGCCATTTTTAAGTTCTTTTTTTCTGCTGAGAAATAAATAAATGAGGAGCAAATGAGGTAAGATTTCAGCAGTCCCTTAAGCCACAGAGAGTCAGAAAATGTATGCACTCAACATGTCCTTCTTTTGACAGGTAGGATCAAGGTGGTTGTACTCAATGATCTTAGAGGTCGCTTCCAATTCCCAAACAACTCCATGATTCTGTGATAAGACAACAGTACTAAACACAGTTAGTGCAGCCACCCATTTCTGTGGTGATCTCTCCTATGGAGAGATGTCCTCTGTTTGTCAGCTTCCTACTCTGGAAGAAGCACAAAGCAAGCACATAAAGTTATCAAGTCCTCAGATAAACCTCCTAAACATACGAGATCTGATTTCCTACTCTACCTACCTCATGCAGGGGTTAACTACACCTCTGGGTTTGTTGCTCAGTGAAGAAGACCAACACTGACTTCTCCCAGCAACTCATTAAATCTGAGAGCCTTAAAAGAAGCTATCCAACAAGAAACAAAACACCGTTTTTCTAGAAGCAGAGTTCCTTGTATATTAAGGGAAGATCTGAAGCCGATTTGCACTTTTTACTGCCCATTTGCAACTCAGCCACTTCAAGGTTAACCATCAGCCCTTTTTCTGCAGCACAGATCTTCCTCTTGGCCAAACCTGCCCAGCCAGAAGCAGCTCTGGGGTCAGAATGGGAAAGCCTGACATCGGTAAGCTCGCTTTTCCCGGGGGGGCTGCCGGCCCCGTGCCTTGTCTGGGGGTTCCCTGCTCATATCCTTCCCGGGAGCGGGCGGGCGGCGAGGGGAGGATGCTAAAGCTGGAGCAGAGGTACAGAGGCTGCTCGACTCGGAAGAGTCCTGGGGGGAAACCCACTCGCCAAGCCCGCAGCACGACCAGACCTACCCGCCAGGGCGCCCCGGAGGACACACACACACACCCCCCGCCTCCCCAAAGGCTGCTCCTGCAAAGGGGCTGGTAGGAGAGCTCACATTCCTCCCGAACTTCACCCCACACACACACCCCGCATAAGTCGCCGCCCGGAGAGGCCGGTCCAAGCCTCTGCCCCTGCTGGGGAGGTAGCGATGCACATCCACCCCCTCGCCACTTACCCCAGAGCAGCAGGACGGGGAGCTGGCGGCGGCGCAGGCAGCAACCAGGCATCTCCATCCCGGCGAGGGGACGGAGCCCGCATGGGGCGGCCGGTCGGCAACGGCGCAGGGCCTGGACCCGCCTCAGCCCCCCTCCCGCCCGGGAGCCTCCTCTTCATGCCTCTGCGGCCAGCCCCGGGAGGCGGCGGGGGCGGGCGCGGGCACGGAGGGGAGCGGCTCTCCCGCCCCCGCCGGGGTGCTCCGGCAGCGGGGGAGGAGGACGGAGCTGGCCGCAGCGCGGCGGGAGGGGACGGGCACCGGCACCGTACGAGCCGGAGGTGCGGGCGCCCGCGGGTGGGTGTGCGGAGAGGCTGCCGCTGCCAACCCACGTGGCCGGGTGAGGCTTCTCGGGGTGGGGGAAAGGACCCTGCCCCTGCCACAGGCAAGGGTCTGCTCCCAACGCCCGAGGGCTTCGGCGCCTCTGCCCCCTGCCACAGCACCCTGGCATGGGGCGTGAGGGGCGGGAGAGCCGCCGCTGTTCGCTCTCCTACAGCTCTTTACTTCTGGCCGACATCAAATCATAAATGCTGGGAAAGACTTCCTAAGGTCATCGAGTCTAACCCCTTAACCCGACACCGCCAAGTCCAGCACGGAACCACGTCCCTCGGCACCACGGCTCCACGTGTTTTGAACACCTCCGGGGACAACGGAGGTCCCTGGGCAGCCTGTTCCAATGCCTGACCACTCTTGCAGGAAAGAAATTTTCTCCATTACTCAATCTAAACCTCCCCTGGTGCAGCTTGAGGCCACAGCCCCCTTGTCCTGTCACCTGTTCCTCGGGAGAAGAGACCAACCCCCACCTCGCTCCAGGCTCCTTTCAGGGAGTTGTAGAGAGCAATGAGATCTCTCCTCAGACCCCTGCAGACTAAACAATCCCAGTTCCCTCAGCTGCTCCTCACCAGACCCTTCACCAGCTCCCTTGACCTTCTCTAGACCTGCTCCGGGACCTCAATGTCCTTCTTGCAATGAGATGTTTGCATGCTTAGCGTTGAGAGCTGAAGATGGGCAGTGAGCCAGCCTAACCCCCACAGCAGCAGAGCAAAGCAGCTAGGGGCTCAAAGAAAATCAGACTCATAGAACTGTAAAAAGCTTAATGTGTTTTTATGTTGTCATTTCATCTCTGCACGGCTTCTTCTCAGAGTGGTACAGCTCTTACTTTTCATCAATATTTAAAGGCTGTGTTCCTGGAGCTCTCTCTCTAGGAAATTAGCATTTCCAGCAAGATTGAAAGCCACTAGAGAAGCCTTTTCTTAGCTAAAAATAATTGTACCTCTCAGTAATAAAGAGCCAGGATGCATTTCTAGGTGCATGGACACTCCACCTCACTAACTGCCTTTCAGCAGAACACTAAATCACTGCTGTCGATAAAGGCCAAACGTACCACAACACTTCACAGTCTCACAGTATCACCAAG
>WAAF01007525.1:0-22730 GCA_013400475.1 Tricholaema leucomelas
CCTCTCCTCAATGGGTTTGTGTTCCAGGCCTTTCACATAGTTTGTAGCCATAGAAGGGACTGTGATTTGGATAGAAAAACACGTGCCATTTCTGGAAAATATCTCCCTAAGAAAACAAAATTACAAAGAAATAGGTAAATTTCAAGTAAATATGCACAATGATAACCACCATCATAATAATAAGGGGGGGGATGTTACAGTTTAGCAAGTGCCTCAAAATCACAGTAGCCTCAAAAAATCTTCCCTGTTTTATCACCTCCTTTGCACATGTAGCACATCAGGCTGACGGCATTTGTTCTGTAAAGTGATACAGATGTTCAGTGTATGACAAGCTGTGCAATAGTACTGAATTTTATAAAGCTACATGGGCTTAAGAGAATTTCAGATTTGGCCCAAAGTCTTAACAGGATCTAGATCCATAACTGTTCAGGAGGCAAAAAACCCACCTGATTCTTGGTAAACACTATTTAATAGAATCAACAAGTCCCTCTGATGATACTTCTGGTTTCTGTTTTTGGTGTTCTGTGTGACAAATTGTTTCAAATTATAAAAGGCTAATACTACAGAAAAGAAGCTACATATCTGCATACATGTTCCAGTGCACATCTTACCTATAAAAACATGCTGTTAGATATGTAACTCTAACTTAATTTGATTAATGATGGACTCTAACTCGTCCAGGTAACAAAATTCCTGTCTAAGGAAAGTCTTTCCATAGGATAGTTTCCATGCAGAACTGGGACTCTGCTCTGCAGTTCAGACTGGAAGTTGGGTGAAGTCTTCCATTTATAGCAGTCTAAAAGCAAAGTTTGGAACTAAATGATTCATAGAGCAGTCTGATCAACACGTTTGCTGTCACTCCACGTCTTAATTATTTGGTAAAGCTGTTATAGACCATTCAAAGATATGCAGAGAGAAAAGAAAAAAATAGAATACAAATGAATCCCATACAGAAAAGTCACATCAAGTAGTTGGCTAGAATACAGTGTGTTTTATGGATTATAGCTCATGTATACAACAGAAACTGAAAAGGGTTTTGAAATAAAGAAGTAGATATACAGACAACCAAACTATTTCTATTTTAAGAAACAGAAGTTTGTTTATCACATATAACACCTCGCTGCAGCTTGTACCGTTCAAAACTCATCACTTGCTTATGTTGAACAATGACCTGAGGGAACTATTAAAGTGTTTATTCTAATAAAATCAGAGGCAGGGTGGGGGGGATTGGCAAAATACCCATTCTAAAATCTTTGTTGTGGTGGTTGTTAAAATAACAAAGCTTTTATGCTCAGACCACTTGTAAAGTCTGTCAAGCTTGTATTTCCCTTCAGGACAAAAGCTTTAGAAGCTTTTACTCTACTTCTGTACATACCCTTCTCCTGTTTCTCTTTCTTAAAGGCCAGAATGTAGCTTATATTTTTACCTACCTTGCCCCAGTGAAATATTTGGGTTGTTTGTGTTTGTTTCTACCTAGTTTGTTCTGGAAAGTAACCTATATCTCTCAAGTTCTTCTTATGCATAGAACCTGCAGGACATGCACATATCTAGCGCACCGTGTCACACGGTGGGTGAGGAGTTATAATGCTATGCTAGGATACAGAACTCTGTTCTTGCAGCAGGATATTAAACAGTTGTGTTTGTTACCTCCATGTCATGCTTTGGGTGTTCCCTGCCCCCCCACACATTGGAAATCACCCAGACTAGACTCAGCCAGCTCTGGAAATTGAATGAAGCTTATTATTTACAGCTAGCACAATATACAAGCAGGTATTTACAGTATATACAGTTATAGACAGAAATATACAAGATAAAAGCTAATACAGAAACACAAACCCCTCCCAGAAACCTGAGTGCCCAGGAGGGGCTCCCAACCACCCTTCCACCTGCTCCTACCTCTCTACGCTACCCCAGACATTGTCTTGTGCCCCAAGGAAGAATGGAGGGTCAGCCAGGGGGGTTAGGAAGCAAAGTGGATTAATCAGAGGGACGGAGGGTGAGGTGAGAGAGCTGCCCAGAGCTCAGGCAGTGCTCGATCTCCCTTATCTATGTTTGGATTCTTGTTCTTATACATCTCAGCAAGCCTATGAGTGAAGTAGACATCACCATTGTTTTTCTTTCACAGCCTGTGATCTAATCCTTCTCACCAAAACATTCCAGCTAGCTTCAAACTAGCACACTCCAGTAAGAAAATCAGTGACACATGCTACAGATGTGGGTTGGATATATTTAATTGCCAGAAGGCATGGTGGAAAGAATCATTAATGTGACATAAGATTCATGCATAAGACTGCATTTGCAAAATCTGCCAACACAGTAGCTGGAGAATGACTAACATTTTTTTTTCCCCTTATTTCTTCTCTATTTAATGTAAACAGAACCAACTATGGCATACAAAGACAAGGGGCAGGGGGAAGAGTAGAGAATAAAAGAGAGAGGGAGGAAGAGAAGACATTGATATCTATCTGACTCCATCTGTTCAAGGAAAATTCAGATCCACAGTCTGCAAAGTTCTGTGAAGTAAAATTCAAATTGAACTATAGAACACATATTATCCAGAGCAGTTTGGTGTTTTTAGCAGAGATATGTATGCCTTCTCAAAGAAACACACTTCTGTTCAGCCACAAAACATTGTCCTTTCCATTGCGCACATATATGTAGCACTTCATCACTCCATTGCATAATATCAGGCAATCACAAACAGGCTGCCATGGGGGGTTGTGGAGTCTCCCTCTCTGGAGATATTCAAGGCCCACCTGGATGCGTTCCTGTGTGATCTGGTATGTGTGATTCAGTGTGATCCTGCTCTGGCTGGGAGGTTGGACTAGATGACCTTTCTAGTTCCCTTCCAGCCCCTAGCCTTCTGTGATTCTGTGACAACGATACTCCAGGGCTCCACACTTCCATAAAACAAACAAGAAACAAACACATAGTATGAAAAATTTGCCTACAGAACACATATTAAGTCTTACATTGTTTTCCCTTTTCTTTGAATGAGAGAGTTATAGAATAACTTCATCAGATATCACATTTATTAAAGCCTCTTTTGATATTAAACCTAAAAGCTCATTGTTCATAAGGCCTTACAAACCATTATCTTATCAACACAGTTTGTAGTTATGCACATAGTACCTAAAGTTAGTTTCAAGGCCAATTACACAGTTACTCACTTCCATCAAATGGAACTGCCCAGAAGATAGTATTGTGTCAAACCTCTCAGCAAGAGCAAAACACAACATATTTACTGTTATCACAAACTGGCATACTTGTAGTTGGATGTGGGAGTAGACTGTTGATCCTCTGTTTGCAAGCATGTGATTAATAGTTATCCAATATCTAGCTTCACAATGACACCTTCTTTCACTCTTCATCAATTCTGCAATCTGTGCCTAATTTTAAATTGGCATTTTTTTTTTCCCCAAAATGGGTAAGAAAATTTTTTTTCACCTAGTGAAGTGTTATCTGAAAAATGTCTGCATTTCCCTTCAAACAAGGAATCACAGAATGTCAGGGGCTGGAAGGGACCTCTAAAGCTCATCTAGTCCAAGCACCCTGCCAGAGCAGGATCACCTACACCAGATCACACGGGAACGTGTCCAGGCGGATTTTTAATATCTCCACAGAGGGAGACTTCACAACACTCTGGGCAGCCTGTTCCAGTGTTCTGGCACCCTCACAGTGAAAAAATTCCTCCTCATGTTTAAATGAAACTTCCTATGCCTCAGCTTCCACCCATTGCCCCTTGTCCTGTCCAAGAAGAAGCTTGCTCCATCCTCCTGGCACTCACCCTTTACATATTTATAAACACTGATGAGGTCACCCCTCAGTCTCCTCTTCTTCAAGGTAAAGAGTCCAAACTGTCAGGCTCTCCTTGTAAGAGATGCTCCATTCCTTTAATCATCTTTGTGGCTCTGCACTGGACTGTCTCAAGCAGTTCTATGTCCCTCTTGAACTGGGGGGCCCAGAACTGGACACAGTACTCCAGATGCAGCCTCACCAGGGCATAGTAGAGGGGCAGGAAAGCCTCTCTTGAGCCACTAACCACAGCTCTTCTACAACACTTCAGAATGGCACTGGCCCTTCGGGCCATAGGAGCACATTGCTGGTTCATGGTCAACCTCCCATCAACTAGGACCCCCCAGATCCTTTTCCCCTTCACTGTCTTTCAACAGGTCAGTCCCCAATCTATACTGCTTCCACTGTGACTTTAAAAAGCATTTGCCATGAATTGTATATATTTGGTAAGTAAAAACTGTAAACATATAATGTCCAATATCCTATCAGCAGCATGTTTCTGCTAACCAAGATCAAAAGATCCAAAGCATGTCAAGATACAGGTGCAGAAGATCTAATGCTGAAAATAAAAAATGGTACATCTGTGCCTGATGTTCAGATGTAGTATGCTGCCAAGCCATGGCTTCATCGATCCTGCGCTCCCCGTGCTGGCACAAGCCACAGTTTATGTCACAGGAGCATGCATAATCATAATAGGAGGTAGGGTTATCACAATTATTTCTTGGAGTTCGTTAACATCAGTATTTTCCCATTCTCCACCCCAATTCCAATAATTCCAACCCTGGTGGTCTGGCATGGTTATCTGCGATGAACATACCACACAGTCTTCCTTCCAGGGTCTTTCTTGTCTCTGGTCAAGCAGACTCTTCTTTGTTGCTGATGTCAGGATATTTCTGCTTCTCCTTTATCTCCTTCCTGCATTCCTTAGTCATTGCAGGCCTGGGTCTTTACAAGATTGCTTATCACAGCTCTCCAATGAGTAGCTGCAGACACTCCTACAGTAGCCCTTGTTTAGGTTTGCAGATTATTAACTGATTGCTACAAACAAACATCTCTACAGAGTTTGATATTTTGTGGTTTGTCACAGACACCCTCAAAATGAGCATCTGCTCTATGAGACCTTTTTACCAGCATTCCTTGATTTTTCTTATGTCAAAACTCAGTTCCTAGTCCTTAAACTTTTATTTATAACTATGCCAATACTTTAGCTTGTTACCTGGCAAATTCCCTTGTCTACAGACTGCAGGGCAGGTCTCCTGATATCCAAACCTGACCAGAGCATTGCACATCTCCAGCCTGTCTATTCCACCTATACTCCCAAGAAGCTGAGGCAGTAAGCAGAGGAAGCAGCACGTGTTATGCCAGCCTGTAAAAGTGTTCTTCTATCCAACACAGGCAGAGCTGAGGTGTTACAGCAGCAGAAGTGTGATAGTGGTGATATGACTTTTTACCATTTCAGCTGTAAAGTGAAGCTTACACAGGCTGCAGTTTATTCACGTTTCCTGGGCTAAAAGGGACTTTGTGTGCTTTGTCTTTGCAGCACTGCTGATGATTCCCATTTTTTTATTGCAGCAATCCAACAGACACGTCAGAATTCCAGGAAAATTTAAGAAAAAAATGTCTTTTTTTTTCATTTTTCTCTTTTCCTCTCTTTAAGCTGTCATGCCATTTCTACAATGTTATACACTCCTTGCAGTTCATATTTGGATAGAGCCCTTTCAATTTAACGTAGACATGCTACAGTTCCCTTCCAATTCCCCAATGCTCTCAAATGTCAGGTCTAAAATATTCATAAATCTCCCCCACCAAATTTTTAGATTGTTAGTACCAAGCAGTGATCCAAAGGCCCCTTATAATCAATAAGGAGAGAGAGACACCCAGAAAGACTTTCTACCTCTCTTAAATACCTGCTTTAGACTATGATGATAATTTAAGACATTATGATCTATGTTTTAGAGAGGCTGAGGGAGCTGGGATTGTTTAGCATGGAAAACAGGAGGCTCAGAGGGGACCTCATTGCTGTCTACAACTACCTGAAGGGAGGTTGTAGCCAGGTGGGGGTTGGTCTCTTCTCCCAGGCAACCAGCAACAGAACAAGGGGACACAGTCTCAAGTTGTGCCAGGGGAGGTATAGGATGGATGTTAGGAGGAAGTTCTTCCCAGAGAGAGTGATTTGCATTGGAATGGGCTGCCCAGGGAGGTGGTGGAGTCACCATCCCTGGAGGTGTTCAGGAAAAGCCTGGATGAGGCACTTAGTGCCATGGTCTAGTTGACTGGCTAGGGCTGGGTGCTAGGTTGGACTGGATGATCTTGGAGGTCTCTTCCAACCTGGTTGATTCTATTCTATGATTCTAAAATGTAACAATAGAGAATCCTCACGAAACATGGAAGCCTCACTCATAAATGTAGGCTTACATCACCACGAAATCTACGAATATATTTGATTTCATATCAGACTGGAAGCAGTGGGACTTTTGCAGTCTGGTTTGGAATCCTGTGAATTCTTATGAGTAGCATAAGAGATCATCTATAATTAAGCCTATCCTCAAATTCTCCCACGAAAAGAAAATTAAACAAACTGTTAGACCCATGTTGAAAGTCTCATTTCTGGACTTGTCACATTAATTTTTTTATTTGTTACAAGTCTTTATTCATTTTCTAGTGAAGTAAGACCTCATTTAGATGATGCATTTAAGCATCAGACTCACTGACATGAATATCAATACTTCCTTCAATACAATTAGTTAAACTACATTAAGTTACATTGAAGTAACGTCAGTTTTGTCACACTGTCATGGATCATACTATCTGTGCTGTCAAAAGTTTTCAATCTTACCTGCTTTTATTAAAAGTTAGAATAGAAAGGAGGCTCCATTGTTTTTAAATACCAGTGATCTTAATTTATGTGTCTTAGTTCTATCCTGTATTAAGTGTGCAAAATGCTACTGCTGTGCCAAATGAGAGAATAGCAGTGCCACATACCAGACCCAGAGAATCACACATTCTACAGCCATCAAAATAGCATGCTGAGATTTTTTTTGTTCTGGTGTTTTCTGCTATATGATTAAGTTACTCTTTCCATTTACATACAAAATGGGGGGGGGGAACCAAACCAATACAACAAAACTGAAAAATAAGTGGCTTGGGAACAGATGGGAAGATTTCAACACTTCCTAGCTTCCAACCACAAACCTTTTAGAGTTTTCTATTTTAAATTCAATCACTTCTCACTTACACTAAACTCATCTTCTGGAATGTTAAAGGCAGGAGGAAAAAAATGCATAGTTGATGGTCTGGTGATGTACAACAAAGACATACTAAGGCAGAAACAACAAACATCTAACCTGCATTCAGCTCTAAAGGCTCTATTTTACATTCTCTTGGGTGTATCAGAGTCTATGTCCACTCTACATTTCATTGTTTTCAACTAAAAGCAGAAACACAAATTATTTTGCACTATTGTGAACAAGATAAATGCAAATTATGAGACAGATAGCTAATTAAATATTTGTGGCAATTTCTCTATACACTGGACTTCAGCAAGGCCTTTGACACTGTTCCCCACAGCAAACTGCTGGCTAAGCTGTCAGCCCACGGCTTGGATGGCAACACTCTGTGCTGGGTGAGGAACTGGCTGGAGGGCTGAGCCCAGAGAGTGGTGGTGAATGGTGTCACATCCAGCTGGTGGCCGGTCACTAGTGGTGTCCCTCAGGGATCAGTGCTGGGCCCCATCCTCTTTAACATCTTCATAGATGATCTGGACGTGGGCATTGAGGCAGTCATCAGCAAGTTTGCAGATGACACCAAGCTGGGGGCTGATGTGGCTGGGTTGGAGGGCAGAAGGGCTCTGCAGCGGGACCTTGACCGCCTGGACAGATGGGCAGAGTCCAATGGGATGGCATTCAATGGCTCCAAGTGCAGGGTGCTGCACTTTGGCCACAACAACCCCATGCAGAGATACAGGCTGGGGTCGGAGTGGCTGGAGAGCAGCCAGACAGAGAGGGATCTGGGGGTGCTGATTGATACCCGCCTGAACATGAGCCAGCAGTGTGCCCAGGTGGCCAAGAGAGCCAATGGCATCCTGGCCTGCATCAGGAATGGTGTGGCCAGCAGGAGCAGGGAGGTCATTCTGCCCCTGTACTCTGCACTGGTTAGACCACACCTTGAGTACTGTGTTCAGTTCTGG
Source organism: Tricholaema leucomelas (assembly GCA_013400475.1). Taxonomy (NCBI): domain Eukaryota; kingdom Metazoa; phylum Chordata; class Aves; order Piciformes; family Lybiidae; genus Tricholaema lacrymosa; species Tricholaema leucomelas. The sequence goes on from WAAF01007525.1 coordinate 7,982, forward strand.
GCCCCCCAGTTTAGAAGGGACATTGAGATGCTTGAGCGTGTCCAGAGAAGGGCGACGAGGCTGGTGAGAGGCCTCGAGCACAGCCCTACGAGGAGAGGCTGAGGGAGCTGGGATTGTTTAGCCTGGAGAAGAGGAGGCTCAGGGGAGACCTTATTGCTGTCTACAACTACCTGAGGCGTGGTTGTGGCCAGGAGGAGGTTGCTCTCTTCTCCCAGGTGGCCAGCGCCAGAACGAGGGGACACAGCCTCAGGCTGCACCGGGGGAAGTTTAGGCTCGAGGTGAGGAGAAAGTTCTTCACTGAGAGAGTCATTGGACACTGGAATGGGCTGCCCAGGGAGGTGGTGGAGTCGCCATCCCTGGAGCTGTTCAAGGCAGGATTGGACGTGGCACTTGGTGCCATGGTCTAGCCTTGAGCTCTGTGGTAAAGGGTTGGACTTGATGATCTGTGAGGTCTCTTCCAACCTTGGTGATACTGTGATACTGTGATACTGTGATACATTGAAATAAAATCTTATTTATATTTAAATTTTCAATTTCAATCCTTATTACAAGGGAATATGGAACTTTCCTCCAAATATAGTTCTGTTGAAATGCCCTTGGCAGTGGAGAAAGAAACCTACTAGGAAACTAACAAACCTCCATATGGAATTGGTGAAAAATGGAGAAACAATTGTCAGAACACGCTGTCTGCTATGCATTTGCTTACTTTTAGAGATATCCAAAGCATCTTGCTTTCCTTCCTCCTCCCCACCCCCCAGAACTGCACATTATCACAATAAATTTTTGCAAATCAATAGCTGGACACTTTCACAGTAGCTCTGACATATTCCAATTCTGCTAACTCGCTCAACCCTTTCAAATAGCAGAACCTATAGGCCAAATATGCTTAATTAAATTTTTTAAGCTTGTGTTGTGGAACCTTAATAAACACATGCAGTGTTACACTTTCTTCCCTCCACCATCAGCTAACATAGCTCAAGGAAGTTATTATCGATACTTTTAAATGGCTACAATGTGACACAAGTTTGTTTTCAAGCTCCATTGAAACTAACAGAACCCAAGGTCAATCAGCTCTTTTTAAGTTTGGATCTGCACAGCTGGATTTTGTAAGGCATCTTAATCGAATTAAAGACACCTTGTCGATGAAGGAAAGAAAAGAAAAGAAAAGCAGGAGCTAAGACAAGAGAGCTGGCAACCAGAAGACACAATAAGAGAAATGATGGAAGAATAGGAAGAGCTTCTGACTTTTATTGTTCTGATTTGTGCATTGCTTACAGCAGCACAAAGCAAACTGCAAAGCAGTGAAGACAAACATCAATTTACTGGGGTGTATCTAGCTGACTTATAGAAAAAGAACAACAAATCTGGGAATCTGTAGTGAAGCTCTTGAACTGACTTCTCATTTTCACTCACTGCAGTCTTAAAGAAGAAAGTGTGCACTTTGACTTACATGGAGGATTTTAAAAATCAATATACTTTTTGTTTCACTGGAAATAATTAACTGATTTTCAGTCTCAGTTGGCTGCACAGAGGAAAACCAGAAGAGCACGTTGCTAATCAGTAGCTATAAATAATCATCAGACTACATAATGGTAATATAACACTAATAGTAGATGCAACTCATCTCTGACTTACTTCTTTGGTTTTAGACAAGAATTTCATAAATATCATAGTATAAGCCCTTGAACAATAAGCCCTTGAATTACAACTCTAAATTATTTCTAAACCACTTCTGAACTACAAATTTCCTATGAGTCAGCAGCGTGCCCTCATGGTCAAGGCAGCCAGTGATACTCTGGGTGTGCATCTAAGAACTATGTGGCCAGCAGATCAAGAGAGGTTCTTCTCCTCATCTACTCTATCTTGCTAAGGCCACACCTGGAGCATTTTGTCCAGTGCCAGGCTCACCAGTTCCAAGGAGACAGGGCACTATTGGAGGGAGTACAATGGGAGGCTACAAAGACTGGAGCACCTCTCTTACTAGGAGAGGCTGAGAGACCCAGGGATCTTTGCCCTGGAAAAGAGGAAACCAAGAGAAGATCTTACAAATGTGTATGAATATCTTTGTGATCATACAACATCACAGTAAACTGAACTTTAAATTGTGCTCACAGGCTGAGATACCATAGTATCAGAAGAGACAGGGAGACAGCTTGATACAAGCAAACTTCAAGTCCAGATCCATTTCTGAATCCAAATCCTTTATTGCACCCCAAGCATGGGGCTATATACCTTTCATCAGAAGGCTACACAAGAAGGTTACAAATCATGTCAAACTCTGATCGGTTACATACCCCTGCGTTAGGACTACGTTAGGATTGCACACTTATTGGCATAGACATTCTTCACATTCTCTCAACAACACTTGTGTTGTGTCTGGCAGTTCTGGGTCAGCAGAGATAGGTGAAAACCACAGACTCCAGCCTTACACTTGCTAACATTTGCTACACCATTCTCTAAGGCTGGATGTGAGGAGGAAGTTCTTGCCAGAGAGAGTGATTTGCCATTGGAATGGGCTGCCCAGGGAGGTGGTGGAGTCACCATCCCTGGAGGCGTTCAAGAAGAGACTGGATGAGGCATTTAGTGCCATGGTCTAGTTGACTGGATAGGGCTGGGCGATAGGTTGGACTGGATGCTCTTGGAGGTCTCTTCCAACCTAGTTGATTCTATTCTATTCTATTCTATTCTAGCCCTCTACCAGTACTTCTGAACTCATGCACTCTCACTCGTCCATGGCTTGTTTTTCACTGTATAATATTCCAGTCAGACAATTCTATAAAATCACCATATATCACAATATTACTACATCCAACAAAATAGGTGAATTTTAGTCAATATTTTTTTTTATCCCACTCAGGAGTTGGTTTATAGTGACAAAATTTATTTCCTTTGTGAACTCAGACATTGCTTGTCAAAGAGGAAAGGAATTTTAGTTTCTGCTGATCTGTGTTTGAATAGAAAAAGAAATAGGCATTTACTAAAAACTATTATCTGAGTAATTTGAGATATACAGCCATACCAGTACTTTCTCTGGTTTTCTCTCTAAATAAGAACAATTGGAAAGCTGCTCTGTTCCAGCAAATCCTTAAATCTTCCTGGCAAAAATAAAGTTTAGAAAAAAAAGGAGGGGAAAAGTATGTTTCAGTTTGGAGAGTAAAAAATGAACATTCAGGGCAGAGACATTAAGTATTCTATTCTTTTCCCAGCAGAAGGGATTTTCTTAGACTGTTCTCTTATACTTTGTCTCTGACAGCAATACTTACAAAGACTATTGTGTTATGGCTTTCTTCCATACAAAAGCTTACCAAAGACATAAATAAACCTCTCTGTAAAAACATTTTAAAATAATTTGTAAAAAGAGTCTTGAATGAAATTGAGGTAATATTTATGAATAAGCCTCTTAGGCCTACCAATTTATCAATTTGTTTTCTTGCTCCAGTAACATCAGAAGAGTGCTGCAATTTACTAGCTGGGGAGTAATGTATTTATTGTTAACAGCTAGACCTGAACAAAGAACCTGTTAAAAAAAAACAACCCTCTAACCAGCACTAAATAAAGATTACAGGGATATTATATCTTCCTTCACTATATTTGAGGGTGACTAGTCAGGAAAGTGCCTTGCAGTAATGTTTTGCACTGGAGGAACCTGCCAGCTTCCTGATGAGTCTTACATGGCCTTGACTTTAAGACAAGAAATAACTGGTGCCCAACTCCTTCAGCACAGGCCTGTGGCAGCTGGCAGGAGGCAAATGACTCTGGGCAGAAGGAGGAAAATGGAAAAAAGTCAAATATATAACTAAAGTGTTGCAGAAACCTGATCAGCTTGCTGCAGGAACGTGGTTAAGGCCCCACAGATCAACGTGATCAAAGGCAATGCCACATGGACTCCAGACAATTCAATGTGAATTATGCCAGAGACCTTTAGTGATCATTTCAGCTCTCAATATATCCCTCAGAGCCACAAGGCACACGGCTAAGCATTAGCATAGTTAGTCAAGGACAACCCAGTCCATCAGCATAAACCACGCCTTGTTTTCCTCATTAACGAGGTGTCCGTTATCTACCCTTTCTGAGATAAGGTAGCCAGCAGCTGGTGGGAACCAAGGTCAGCATCCACCCGTTATTATCCTTCTCCACTTTGCATTCCCACACTAAAGCACAATGTAGAGCAAACCTACACACATGCAGAGAAAACACAACTAGAGGCATTCAAATTAAAAGTATTATCCCTGTAAAATTTCCTCTTTTCTCTTGTGCCATTTCCATTTATTTCCTTCTCTTTCCTTTTTTTATCCACTCACAAGAACTTTTAATTGATACATGGGTTGTGCAGTGCTATAAGGAAGCTCTAATTCAAAACGGTCTAGATAACATGGTCAGGCTTTGCTGCACTGATAACTGCGAAGTGAGCTTGGCTGTGAGCCCTCAGTTGTGTTCAGTTTGGGTTTTTTTTTTAGTTTATGTTTGTTTGATTGGGATTTTGTTTGTATTTTGCTTTTTATTTTTTGTTTGGTTTGTTTTGTTATGGTTTGGAGAGGGTTTTTTGTTGTTTTTAATTGCATTACAGGATATTAAAAAAAAAACTGTGAGAGCAAAATTATTGAGATTGTCAGAATTGATATATTTTACTGCCTGCATCTTTGGGTTCGGACATATTTTGTATGTGTATAGAATTAAGGGGACAAGAATATTACTTATGGATTTTTCAAGGTATACACATGGACATATCACAGTATCACAGTATCACCAAGGTTGGAAGAGACCTCACAGATCACCAAGTCCAACATAGATGTGAAAACAGAAGAAACGTGCACAAGTCTTGCAAAGATATAGTGTGGACCTTCTTACACATATGAGGTAGACAGAAAATCCACTATCCTACTACTATCCTGACAGAAAATCCACTATCCTACTCGTATCCTATCTCACTTTGTCTCCAGGGAAAGTGGCAGAACTGGTCATCATTTCAACCAAAGCATGTGCCTCTGTGTGTTCGTATATTTGTCCAGGTATAGAAGTGTACATATATGTGCACAAACACCTCGTATACTGATTCCTCCTTTCTCTTTGCTATGGGTTAAAGGTTAACTGATGGACCTAAGGTGGAATGGGTGAGGAGGTGGGAGTTACTGGATCATGTTATTCCCTTCCCTTTCCTGCGTAGCCTCTATTTAAGGGACAGAAACTTCTAGGGTGCTCTCCCTGTCTCATGTGCTTTTCACCTTCCTGCCTAGTGGAGGGTTTTTGTTTTGCTTTGGCCACGCAGCTGGGCCTAATCCATCAGCATCCACCATCTGTTTTTCACAGAATCATAGAATCAACCAGGTTGGAAAAGATGTCCAAGATCATCCAGTCTAACCTAGCACCCAGCCCTAGCCAGTCAACTAGACCATGGCACTAAGTGCCTCATCCAGTCTTTTCTTGAACACCTCCAGGGACGATGACTCCACCACCTCCCTGGGCAGCCCATTCCAATGGCTAATCACTCTTTTGTATATATCTGTATCTTTGCTCATCTCTTTTCCCTTAATACCTTCTATTTTATTGTTGTAGTTGTTACAAATTACTTTCTTCACTTCCAATTCTGTTCAAGTAATTTTGTTTACCCTCTGTAGTTCCTCTGCCTATCTTTTCCCTGAGGGAAAAGAAGGAGTAGTGGGGGTCGGGGAAGGTGGTAATCTAAATTCTGTCCAGGAAGTTTTTGCCCTGGTAAACTTTAAACAGTGATACTCTTCAAATTGTTGTATTACAATTTTCATCCTTCTGTCCAATACTTTAAAAGTACCTGTTGCCTATTTTGTATTCTGCCTTCTATTCAATTCAGAAGTCCACCATTTAGTTTTGATGCAGGCAAACATTCTACTGTTCCAAGTCAGTCCCAGTCTTTCATACTGAGTATTGCCTTACTGCAAAACAGAAATGTTCAATGCTATAAAGTAATAATTGTAGCAGAGTGTTAGATATGAAAATTGAGGTTCGTGGCTTTGTAGCTAGGGATTTTACTGAAATATCATCCTAAAGGGAACTTTTTTCTTGTTTTGGTAAAATTATAAGAGCATTTTTTAAAAATTCTGATTTTATTTCTCAGACCTGACCCCCAAGACATCTTTTCAGAGTGTCACAGGGATATCCAGAACATATTTTAAAATAGAAAATAAACACTCAAAAAAATGAAACAAAACCCTGAACCAACCCAAATGGGATTATATTGCACAAACTGAAAACAGAGAAAAACATCAGTATAGAAGAGCTAAACACGTAACAGGTTTACTTGGAATTTGGCTTGACAGAGTACAGGGAGTTAGTCTTTTCTGGAAGCTTATACTGGAAAGTGTCAACTAATCAAAACCAAAATGTCTCTGAAAACATAGATAGCAGGAACACAGAAAGCATAAACAACAGGGGACCACTGAGAGTAGACTACCTTTAAAAAATATAAAGGTTTCAGATCCAGAAGCCAAATTCTGGTTAGCTACTCACCATTTCTCGATTGCCTCTCATAAAAATACTCTATTTAGGAAATTGAAACACAGTGCAGTGAGTTTCTCCAGCTTCTCACAATGATAATCATTGTGAAAGGCTTTTCAATCTCAGTTTTTCCTACCGCAATGTTAAATCTTCTAGACTACTGTTTAGTCTTTGAGATGCAATGAGATTGAGAATTCATTTTAGCTGACACTTTTCTCTACATCCCACATATGGATGCTTAATTGAAGTGAACACCCTTAGTTACTCAGGATAAAAAGGATAAAAGATTGTTTTATTAACACCATGATCATTATTCTTGACTACAATCTTGTCCTCAGGTGTTTTGACCACTTGGGAAACTTCACAGACATCGCAGATGAGGAATGGATATCTGTATGCCTTGCATTTTAACATCAGGTTTGTGGAAAACAATAACTTCATATATCAATCACTTTGTCTTCCTGGATTGTCTAGTTGTCCTTTAGAAACAGCCCACCAAAGGAACAAAGTCTGAGAAATTATGTGTGTGTTTGATGCTGGAAAATATATTTGAGCACAGCAAGTTCGTTCGGATCCACTCCCTCTACTTGCTGAGGGGAGCAAATGAGCCTGTAACTCACTTCTTCACTCATTCTACTTCATGCTCAAAACCATCTAAATAGAAGAGCATCATTACAGTATGCTTGATGTCTCCAGGACAAATTAAAAAAAACCAAAACCCAAACCCATAGATGTTACTGAATGACATCAGGGCTACACTGTGTCTCCAGCGAATGAAGAACTGAACTCCCAATGTTATGCATTGTGTGTGACTTGTCTTTCACTTTTGAGGAAAGAAAGGGGTAGACAAGACTAGGCTATAATCATCACTGTCTATTACAGAGACAATGAAGGGCTCCCTGTACAAGGTGCTGATTATTTTCTTTGACATGGGCTTTGTGCCACATGCAGTTGGTGGATTTGAATCGTTATCAACATGCAAGAAGTCAGGTACCTTTCTGCTTTCTGCTGTTCCTTTTTATGAGCTTTCCCCTTTATCCATGTATGCTTCACAGTATCCATTTTAATTAGCAGTGGGTCTCTCTCACATTTGCTTTTCAGCACATACAAAATGAAAATTACTGGTCTATAACAGAAATAACTTTGTTCAAATTCAGTGTTTGTTCAAAAGTTAAGAAAAATGACTAGTGACCAAAAGACTGGGATCTATACTATTTTCTCATTCACCTTCATGTACAGAAGTCAGTGATCTTAATTTTCTTTGCCACATTGACAGAAATAAGAGAGCTGCTAAATCAAAGGTGTGAGCCTTTTTGAATGTCATAAAAATGTGGAAAAGAGACTATGAGGTATAAACAATGTGTTGGACCCTGGTGAGAAAGGATCATTTCTGGGCCAAATGGAAACATCAGTTACTGGAAAGAGTGCAGCTGTTGGTATAGTGGTGATTCACTACTAAATGTGAGCATAATGGGTCCTACGATGCAGGGAGTAAACTGAAGAATCTCTGAAAGTGGACTAATTGATGCCAAGGTCTGCAAAAAACTTGCCTTAAAGATGTTTCAATTCCCACTCCTGCTCTAGAGCTCAATATAGGATTAAAAGCAAAAAAAGTGAGTTCTGTGGTTTCAGCCTGTACAAACAAGAAAAAGGCAAAACAAATGTCTTTTTAACTAATCACAAACAATTAAATTCTCTCATATCAGGACACAGACACCCCTTAGGCATTTTTAGGAAGTAGATTATTCAATCTGAAGTTACAGTTGTTGTGGCTAGAGATTTGGCAGTAGGCTTATTAAAAATAGCTTTGTATTTTATTCCTTCATTTAGATATCTCAAACCTAATAATTGAACACCCCAGGCTACAGACAGTTACTGCCCTGTTATGCCCAGAAAGCAAAAATACACACAAAAAACCCAAAAAATTTCTTATCTATCCACATAGAACCAGAAGCAGGGAAAAAAATGCATTAGCACATAAACCCTGTTGGAGTTCAGTGAATTTCTTCACCAAAGCTGGTCTGACAATCAAAGAAAGAAATGAAAAATAACCATAGGCCCTACAACTAATTCTATTTTTTAACTATATCAATAACCAGTATTTCTGGATATTCAGCTGGATAACTAAGGTCCCACTATTACTAAAGCAACTGCTAGCAACAAGTGCAGTATTGTCAAAGCAGTTAGCCATTTCTCTGGAAGATGTACACGTCAATGTGTGAAGTGTCAACTGTATTCTCACTGCTTGGCTTGCTATTCTTCTTTCCTTGTCTAAGAAACCTTTTATCACCTCAAGAGGCCACATGCTGACAAATATGCTAACCTGATTTTGCTTTACCTGTCCATTTTCTGTGACTATTCAAAGTGGAATGCCTCAAAAAAGAGCATCATCCTTGCAGGGTTGGGAAAAGCCAAGTGACAACCCAATATGAGCTATCATCAAGGCTATTCAGCTTTATTGAGAGAGCTTCAGGGTTCAAGTTACAGAGGACTAATTTTCTGGTCACAGTGAGAAAAGGTGAGCATACCCAACACGTAGTGTGGTACATCCAAAGATTGGTATTTGCATATTCCCCCACCTGTGGTATCTTTCATGACTTCTGGTTAAGGTGAGTAAAAGGTGACACGTCCAGTATGCAACGTGGTGCTGTTAATCTGCATATTCCTCCCCACTTGTGGTTACTGCTATAGCTGAGATTCCCTCCTATCCTGGACACAGTCCCAGGGAGCTGCTTATCAGAAAGCTCAAGGCCACATTCCTTTGAGCTTCTTCACATACAGCTCTGTGACTTACTGCAGTCCCAATACTCAGACCTTACATCCAAGGCTTGATTGTACAAGCTTCTAGGGGCTTGTACCCCCTTTCCTTCAGCCAGTTCCAAATACATCCTCTTGCCAGTTACTCAGAGGAAGTGCAATGATTAAGAATTATTATTGCCTATGGAAACTCGTAGTGAGACTCTAGCAGTAATTACATCTTCATTTCTTGCATCTGGCTGTTCATGTCTCCCACAGGGTGTGGTGTCATTGTGTTCTTATCTCGACACAAACTCTGGGAGGGAGACAACGAACTCCATAATGTTTAGCTGGTGTGGGCTTAAAAAGAAATTCTAGATTTGTAAGAAATATGAAGATGCAACTAAGTAAAAGACAGTGCAGCCTCTACTGAAAGTACCAACAGAACAGGAAGCCCTTATAGTTTTAATGAAACTCTGGATTAATTAGGGAAAAGGAAAAGAAAAAGATCTTTTCACTTAAATCCATTTATCCTGCTCTCACCACTACTCATGAACGGATCATACGAGCAGTCCCATATTGTACATACAAAGAACAGCAGATATTTAACTGACCTACAGTGATGAATCCCTTGGTTATGACATTCAATTACCATCAGTTCCTACATTTTATACATACTTTTATGCTGTTCTGCACCTTTAAAAACCAACCAAACAACCAAACAAACAAGCAAACAACAACAACAAAAGCTATTTTACAATAATTCTTAAATTATTTTGCAAGTGCATACAGCCTGCTCAAGTATGTAGGGTAGAATCATAAAATGAATCATAGAATGGTTTAGGTTGGAAGGGACCTCAAGGATCATCCAGTTCCAACCCCCCACCATAAGCAGGGACATGTCCCACTAGAACAGGTCACTAAAGACCTCATCCAACTTGGCCTTGAACACCTTCAGGGAGGGAGCAGCCGCAATCTCCCTGGGCAACCTGTGCCAGTGTCTCACCACCCTCACTGAAAAGAATCTTTTCCTGACATGTACTTTGAATCTCCCCTCTTCCAGTTTAAACCCATTACCCCTCATACTGTCATTACAAGACGTTGTCAATAGTCCCTCATCAGCCTTTCTATAGGCCCAATTCAGATACTGGAAGGTCACTGTAAGGTCTCCCTGAAGCCTTCTCTTCTCCAGGCTGAAGAGCCCCAACTCTCTCAGTCTGTCCTCATAGCAGAGCTGCTCCAGCCCTCTGCTCATCTTCGTGGCCCTCCTCTGGACTCACTCTAACAGTTTGATGTCCTTCTTGTGAGGGATCCAGAACTGCACACAGTACTCCAGGTGGGGTCTGACAAGAGCAGAAGTATCAGCAATGTGTAAATTACAATAGTATACTGTAGCAACTCAGCCTCGGTGGAAAGGTGAGTGATACTTAAAGAGTGAATGAAGCAAACTGACACCGAAATGGCTGGAAATTATGGGCAATCTACTGTTTACAAGTTAGTGCAGATCACCTCAATCATACAGTGGTTCTTAAGATGGACGAGGCTCTTACTTAGTACGTGCCAGAATGAAAGAGAAAAGAGTGAGAAGAGTGGAAAGAAAAATGAGGTAAGATCAAAGGTAAGAGGAGAAATGAATCACGACTACAAGTTGCAGCAGCATCCCAATGTCTTCTTGGTGATGAGTGTACACTGACAGTTCACAGTGCTACCTTTTATCCCTGAATTTCCCTTCATTCCCCACCTATGGATGCTTGGTAGAGGTGTTCCCAAAGCAGGGTAGATCACATGCCACTCAAGTGATGGCACATTGGGACCTCAGTTTAGCTGAGTCATCCTCAAGTCTCAAGTTGTTCTGGGGGAGGTATAGCCTGGGTGTTAGGAGGACGTTCTTGACAGAGAGAGTGATTGGCATTGGAATGGGCTGCCCAGGGAGGTGATGGAGTCACCATGCCTGGAGGTATTCAAGAAAAGACTGGATGAGGCACTTAGTGCCATGGTCTAGTTGATTGGATAGGGCTGGGTGATAGGTTGGACTGGGTGATTGTGGATGTCTCTTCCAACCTGGTTGATTCTATGATTCTTGAGGCACCTGCAAGATGGTGACCTCTCATAATATTCTGGCCAATTATTGCTTCACCTGTCTGCGAAAGCTCAGTTGTGAAGCAATGGCCTTGAGTTGCCACAGGTGAGGTGTAAGCAGCCAAGTGGTGCTTGAACTGCAATACGCTGTTCCAGAAACAGTTGTTCACACATGCTTGAATACAAAGAAAGAGGAGCAGAGAAACAGTCTACTTGAGACAAACTTGTACAACAACAGATAAACATTTTGTGGAGAACAAACTTTTACAACAACATAGCTTCCTCATAAATAAATTATGGCGATGCTTAATCTAGACAAAGAAATTTATAGGGCAATGATTTGGAGATTTACAATATATCACAGAAAAAGTGATGAAGTAAAGAGAAAGCTTTAAACTTTCTGTATTCTGGTTATTCAAACAAAAATCTTAATTCAATGACAGGAGTTGCATCAATGAAAGTAAAAGTTAAATGTTTCAAGACCAATCATGGTATCAGTCATTGCAGGTAAGTAATGACAAGGATGATTTTCTTAATAAAAGAATCCACCACATTAGTTCAAGTCAGGAAACAGCTCCGAGCCTTTATGTTTTTTTAACTCTGTATTTCAGGATCATTCTTGAAAATATTGCTGGTAATTCTAACGTTGAATGTATGTTATCAAAGTCAACCAGTACACTTACCTTTGCAGAGTTCATAAGTTTACTGCTTGGAGGCAGTTTCACAGAATCACAGAAACATTCACGTTGGAAATGACTCTCAGGATCACCAACTCCAACCACTACTCCACAGAGCTCACCCCTAAACCATATCACCAAGCACCACCTCCAGACTACTTTTAAACACATCCAGGGTTGATGACTCAACTACTCCACTGGGCAGCCTATTCCAATGCCTGACCATTCTTTCAATTAAAAAATGTTTCCTGATATCTAGTCTAAACCTACCCAGGCACAGTTTGAGGCCACTCCCTCTTGTTCTGTCACTAATTACCTGCAAGAAGAGACCAGTGTCAACCTTTCCACAATGTCCTTTCAGGTAGCTGTAGAATATTGGACTCTAAATTCTGGATTCATTAATGAACAATGCAATTATTATTTTCTTTTTTCTTAGATCTATACCTATCAACTACCATTTGCAATGAATACCTCAATTAAATTGAACGCATCTCCTGTTTCTGTTGAGTTCATTCTACTGACACTCATTTCTCTCTTAGGATCTTCTATCTACTACCTACACATCCCCAGCTGTTTGAATCCTGAAGTTCCACTCACGCTGTGGAAAATATCTCAGATTCTGGAGGTGAATAGTTGTCATTTTGTGCCACCATTTGTCAGTTTTGGCCAGAACTGAAACTATCTGCACTAGGCATAGCACAAAATGTGACTAAAAATGTGAGTGCTGAGCAAGCTACCACCTTTCCCTCCTGCTCCACAGAATTTAGTGACATGATGTCAAATATGTAAATGTTTAGATATAAAATTTATGAAAATCAATTTATTTTTTAAAGCCCCAGCATTTAACAAAGCAGAAGCCAGTGATAAACTGCTCACAAGGACTGCCAGAAGGTGATTTCACACACCATAACCATTTTACTACAGAGTGATTAATACTTATCATAAGGGAAAATAACATGCCATGCTTTCTTGCTAAGAACATAAAAGAAGCTGCTTAGGTCACCAGGAGCAGAATTGTGGACATGGCCACAGTGGCAGCTACACTGAGAGATGGTCAGGTCAAGAATAGGACATGATTATTCAAAATGCCAGATAAAACATAATGTTCAAAGGCCATATGGATGTTATCAGAGTAAATGAATAATTAGACTTTAAATACGAAGTTCATATTGATTAGAACACAAATGTCAGTTGGAGTTAAACTGCAGGAGGAATGTTTTTTGCCTCTGTTATGCAAAAGGTACCCCGACAAGCCATTCAAAGCACTTGTCTTGTGTCTGAGCAGTGCACACTCAACAAAATAGGTACTGAATCACCTTTTTTCAAGGTGCAACTACCCAACTTCCTGTAATTGTCACAGCTCTTTGGAGACATCGACAGAGAAACACCAGATTCAAATTTGCGTAATTTAGACCAAGGACCATGAAAAATTCAGCAATGAAATTACTTGCTGGTGGACTTTCTATCTAGTGCAGAGAAACAGAGCTCCCCAGCAACACTATTAAAGACCAAATTGCTGCAAATATTTGACTGCTTAAAAAAAAATGATAGGTATTAAAAGTACAGGTGCATGTGGCAAGTTGAAAGTCAACAAAGAACCTTCGGCAGAGCAGGAATCAAAGCTCACAAATACCAATTGTAGGACATGCCCTCAGTTGCATTTTGAAAGGAAGGTTCTGCCATATTATCTGTACAGCCAAACTGCTACACCATAACCAGATATCTTAAATTGAGGCTGCTATTTGTGTTGTCAATGCCTGCACAAAATGAAGACAAATCCTATTATCAAACTCAATTCCATCCCTATATCAATATAAAAATGGAAGAGTATTTTCTAGGTGTATAAATGCGTTTGTCTGCCATCTAATAGGTCCACATTATCTTGATTTCTCAGTTGTAATTAAATGTAATGATTGCATATTTATTTTTATTTACAAAAGCAGTTGCTTGTACAATAAAATTTGATTTAATCGATTGAAGACTCATTTAATGGACTTTCAAGACCCAAAGGTATTTAAACAGGGCTCTAATCAGACATCAGTGTGCATAAATCCAAGTATTTAAATCAATGGAACACTAGGAAAACTGAAACAAACAGACATTTTAAAAAATAAGCTATTAAAAAATTATTTAAGATCTCAATTATCAGAATAGTGACATTACCCATGGCTGTATCCACTGTTTCTCTCACTACATAGCTACCCCTGATCAGAGTTCTCTGCTCCAGATTTCATAACTAGGAACTGAACACAAGAATATCTTCCCTGTGAAAAGTTTCCTAAACAAATTGAGTATACTGTGGAGGAATGTGCTAGTTTGAGCCTAGGTAGCATGTTTTGGTGAGACGAACTAGATGAGAGGCTGTAAAATGAAAACAATGGTGAGGTCTACTTCCCTCACAGTCTTGCTGGGATGTGTAAAGAAGAAAGGCAAAACAAAGATTACTGCACTTGCTTCTCTTCACTGGGGAGCTTTGCCTGCTGGGGAGAAGCTGAGGCTGCTGGCTGGACTCCTTCTTGCTTTCTAACCTCACCCTCCTTTGCTTAGCTGATTCACTTTGCTTTTTTTAATCCCTCTGGCTGCACCTTCTTTCTTCCTTGGGATTGGAGTAAGGTTGAGAGGGGTAGGGGGAAGGTGAGGGGTGGCTGAGAGCCCCTCCTGGGGACTCAGGTTTCTGGGAGGGGAGTTGTGTCTGTATTATCTTTTTTACCTTGTATATTTCTGTCTATAACTGTATATACTGTAAATATCTGCTTGTAAATTGTGCCAGCTGTAAATATAAGCTTCAT
>WAAF01007525.1:23133-39303 GCA_013400475.1 Tricholaema leucomelas
ATCACATGCAGGCATCCAGAGTCTGCTCCTGGTAACTCACAGCAGTGGAGTTTAGCAGGCAAGCAACAAGGCAGTGTGCAATAGCAGCAGGGCTGGGCACAGCAGAGAGAGCACAGCAAAGAGCAGGGAAGCAAAGCAGCAAAGCAAAAGCAGGTTGTTCACCTGCGTATCTCCTTGATCAATGCAGGCCAAGATTAATTGCCCCTTGGACACAAGAATAGGCAGTCAGGATGGCAGTTAGCCAAACCATACCATATTAGGCAAAGCCAGAGGCTCACTTTTCCCCAATTTGGGAAAAGCACAGGCCTTGCACTAGGCAGGCACAAGCTAACTGTGTGTACCTTACACCACAGGGCCCTGGGCAGGCCAGACTCTATGCCTCCAGGTTTTTTGTCCGTTTCCCAGGCTTGCCTCTCTGGTGGAGCAGGAAAACATGTCTAGGCAAGGCAGGACATGTATAAGCCTATTTTGGGCCTATCAGGCCTACCACAACATATGGTCAGAATAATTAAAAACACAAACACTTCCTACTTCAGACACAGGACATACTTTAAAGTTCACACTTTGAGCCAGGGTTGTCAGTGTAAAGCCTGATAATCTTCTTCCATGTGTGCTTATAGTGGTTTTTTTTTCTATTTTGATGACAATTAATCTCCAACTGTGTAATGAAAATGGAGATTCACTTTCTCCTATTTTTTTTGCCAAAGTGTATTTCACCTCTTACAGGTATCCTCAAACAAGACAGAAATAAAAATACATGCCTTTCTCACAGGCATTTCTGTGCTTTTCTCACCAAAGTAGCCACTTGCTTCATAGCTGTTGGAGTTTGCTTACATGAACTCTACATCCAGTTGGTTCCTGGCATGGGCTGTGTCTGGGTCAAAGTACAGCTCTGTTCAGCCAGATATATAAGCACTGTTCAATGCATACAAAACCTACAAAACTTATTTTGTAGCTGTCAGAAATACATCATTATGATGGATCCTCCTGCTTGAGACTTAGAGTAGCTACTTTTTGATATCACAGTTTCAGGTGTATTGTGACGTCTTAATATTTGTACAGAGGAAGTAAGATCTTTCTGCTGGTCATGCAGGCAGAAGGACACAGTTACTTGCTCAGTTGTAATAAATATGTAGTCATCCCTATGCCTGAAAATAATTTACATCCACAGGCTACCTTCTTTCTGCTGTGGTTATCCCTTTCTTTTGGCATCTTTCACAATCGAGAGGGAAATCACAACTTAATTCAGTTCAGGATTTATCACTTCTAGTTTTAGGTGTGTAAGAACTGAGGCCAAGTTAGAAGCCTCCATGCTGAAGGGACCTCCTGCCACCACCTGAAACAGTCATCTACTGAGGGTTATTCAGTTCACTTAGAAAGAGAACTGCTTTTAGGATATGCTTAATTTCCTCCATCAACTAGTGAAAAACCCCAGAAAACATCTGTTACCTGACAAAGGATATAATCTAATTTCTCTCATTAAAATATTCCAATTAGCCTCACACTAACACAAAGGTACAAATCAAGGCCTTACTTTTGCTTCCAATTCATTCCAGAAATCCATGGGAGAGCACAAAAACTGACCTGTATTTGCAAGCAACGAGGCTGGATCAAAGCAAGCATTTTTAAGATGTTGATATCCAGATGACAGTGATCTTAACAATTAAGATTCTTTTGGCTTTATCCCTATAAACCTGGCTCCACCCAGGTCCATTTCTATACAAGCATCCTTTGAGACAGAGTCTTATTACTCTTCCCTGCTGAATTCTTCTTTCAATATTAGCTCCTAAGTTTTTTGTTGCTGTTCAGCTGCACAATCTTCCAGTAATAATCCCCTCCTGCTCAACAGGAGGGCTCTGCAGCGGGACCTTGACCACCTGGACAGATGGGCAGAGTCCAATGGGATGGCATTCAACAGCTCCAAGTGCAGGGTGCTGCACTTTGGCCACAACAACCCCATGCAGAGATACAGGCTGGGGTCTGAGTGGCTGGAGAGCAGCAAGACAGAGAGGGATCTGGGGGTGCTGATTGATACCCACCTGAACATGAGCCAGCAGTGTGCCCAGGTGGCCAAGAGAGCCAGTGGCATCCTGGCCTGCATCAGGAATGGTGTGGTCAGCAGGAGCAGGGAGGTCATTCTGCCCCTGTACTCTGCACTGGTTAGACCACACCTTGAGTACTGTGTCCAGTTCTGGGCCCCCCAGTTTAGAAGGGACATTGAGACGCTTGAGCGTGTCCAGAGAAGGGCGACGAGGCTGGTGAGAGGCCTTGAGCACAGCCCTACGAGGAGAGGCTGAGGGAGCTGGGATTGTTTAGCCTGGAGAAGAGGAGGCTCAGGGGTGACCTTATTGCTGTCTACAACTACCTGAGGGGTGGTTGTGGCCAGGAGGAGGTTGCTCTCTTCTCTCAGGTGGCCAGCACCAGAACGAGAGGACACAGCCTCAGGCTGCGCCGGGGGAAGTTTAGGCTCGAGGTGAGGAGAAAGTTCTTCACTGAGAGAGTCATTGGACACTGGAATGGGCTGCCCAGGGAGGTGGTGGAGTCGCCATCTCTGGAGCGGTTCAAGGCAAGGTTGGACGTGGCACTTGGTGCCATGGTCTAGCCTTGAGCTCTGTGGTAAGGAGTTGGACTTGATGATCTGTGAGGTCTCTTCCAACCCTGATGATACTGTGATATGCTTGTTCGTTCCTATGTCCCCATCAGCTCCTTTCCCATTGTCACTGGGAAAGGAGCTTCCCTAGCATAATCACTCCTGAGGTCCCAGACCAACATGGGAATGAATGTCATTCATCTTTTTTTCATGCTGCATGACAGTACTCTAGGGAAGACACTTTTTATTTGTTCCAAATACACCTAATGGTTATCCACGTGAATTTTCTGTCATCCCTTCCCTGTGAGTCTGTCAGCACCCAATCCTTTCTCATCTCTTCTCTTTCAGAATAAACCGGCATAAATTGCTTTATATCAAAGCTGAGAATTTAGACTATTATCAGGTTAAAAACAAAAGTTTAACTGATGGCTTATGAGAAGCCATCTCACTGGAGATAGAATAGCAGCAAAATGTGATAGATTCTCAATATAAGCTAGAAGATTCCTGGAAATTTTTGCAGCTGTTTGCCAATGTAACCTCAGATCTCTTGTGCATTGTCAGTTTTTTCTCTTTCCTGGACACACTAAAGTACAAATAATCCAAGAGTCTGTCAGAAGTTAAAATAACACTTTTAACAAGTGACTTCTCTTCCTAACAGTGAAACATGGAGGGATTCTGCACCTGAAACCATTTAATGCTTTTAAGGAAGCAATAAAATAACTTCAGGTGTTTCTCAAAGAATGATTTTTTAAAACTCGTGTGGAGAAGACACATCAAAAATAAATCAAGCCTCATTTTTCTTGTGTCACACAAAGTGTGTGTAATAGAAAATTATTAAGACCAAAGCTGCTTGCTGCATTGCCTCGGAACACTGTCCAATTGCCAAGGCATTCTCCAATCAATCAGCCGTCAGCTTCCTTTCTTCTTGCCAGCACTGAGAAAACTCACCATCTGACTGCAGATTATGAGATAAAAGGGGGTTAGAAGCTTTGTTTTCTTCCTTATTAAATGATTTGCACCACTCTGATCTGCCTTCAAGGCAGGTGTAAGCTGATAAAGAAAACCTACACTTTCTGGAAAAAATGTAGATCAAAATATAGCCTGATGTTTAGGTAAGGAGTTAATTAAAAATTAATAAGAGACTGGGATTCGACTCACCAGATATATCATAGCTGAAATAATAAACTTCAGCGTCAGAAGAAATCTCATTCTGCAAATACCTGCAGGCTTTTCTCTTTCCTTTTGGAAAGTACATATCATAGTGCTATGGTCTAATTGACTGGATAGGGCTGGGTGATAGGTTGGACTGGATCTTGGAGGTCTCTTCCAACCTGGTCTATTCTATTCTATTCTATTCTATTCTATTCTATTCTATTCTATTCTATTCTATTCTAAATATGTTGCTACATAGTTCTTTCATCAACTCACTGGTACCTGTTTCCTATGCACTTGATTTATAAATCTACCAGCCTGTTTGGAGGTCGTTGTATAGGAAGAGTATCCTGAGAAATACTGAGCATGAAGAACATTGACAAATAGGAACAGAATAACACTAATATGGATCATGGTGCAGCATGTGGCTAGATCAAACGTTCAATATTTCTTTCTCCAGGCCAGAGAAATTGAATAGCAATGCAGTTTAGAAAGAAATCCAAACAGGTATGCACACCATCCTTTCAGATAGTAATCCTTAAACACCAGCAATGTTAAGGATTGCCAGAATAACTGATCTGATTTACACTTTGTCATACAAATCTGGAGTCATTCCATGTAATACTGTGTAACAAAGTATGCCTCCAAATTAAAATAACAGCATTTTATCACCTCCTCCTACACCTATAACTCCTGTAGCCATACCCACCTGGTACCAGCCAGCAACCTTTTGTTGATTGTAGGTTCAATGTATCAGGGAGCAGTACGACTGGATTATATATGACATGCCAAGCTGGCAAACACATCCAGTCTTCCCATCTCACTTCTGGCAAGTCACATATAGCTGTGGCTCTGCCAAAGGTATTAATCTTATGCTTGTTCATCTACACAGCATTAAGAGAAAGCCTATAAAGACAAAGACACACTTTGCCTTAAATTTTCTGGACAACATTCGTTCCTTCTCTCACATAAATGTATTTAACTTATTCGACATCCTAGCAAAACCTTTATTTCTTAAGGAATCATAACAAGTTCCTACTAGATCTCTATTTTACTCTACATATATATTTTCAAGTACATCTCTGTTTCCAGAGCAAGACTTACAAATTTTCATGCAAGTGGAAAATAATCATGTTCAATACTTCTAACTGCAGCCTTTGCTTTCCAAGGTTGGTGGTTCATTGTTATTTGGTTGGTTTTTTTTTCCCCTAAAGCTGTATTTGTTTTATTCATTGTTAATGTTACCTGGTCAAAGAGCTCCCCGTGTGCATGAAGAATCATAGAATCATGGAATCAACCAGGTTGGAAGAGACCTGCAAGATCATCCACTCCAACCTAGCACCCAGCCCTATCCAGTCAACTAGACCATGGCACTAAATGCCTCACCCAGTCTTTTCTTGAACACGGTGATTCCACCACCTCCCTGGGCAGCCCATTCCAATGGCAAATTGGAAGAGGCACTTGTGTTTATAGAAACATGTTACGGATGATGCAAACTGTTTACAGGATATAAATACCAGAAAATTAGGAGAACAGGAGTCATAGTTAATCAACAAAATGTTGTGACACACATGGTTTCACTGATGTACAGTGTATGCACTGGACTGTTCTGATAAACCAGTAATACATTCTGTGGGAGTCTGAAAAACAGAGAGGATGCTTGTTAAAGGATTCTCACTGTCACTATTTGAAATGCATCAGGGGTTCGTGTCAAACTACTCAGCAGATCCTTATTTAAAGTGGACCTGCCAACTTGGGCTTAGTGTGTCAGAGTGCATCAGAGGGTTCAGAAAAGTGATTTATTGTAGCAGCATGACTGTCTAATTATGTTCATAGCTTAGAGTTTTTTCAACAGAAAAGAGCCCAAACAAGTGAAAGGCTGAAATGAGATTTATTCCTTGTTGCCAATGTTTGCTTATATGTTCTCATTGTTTTTTTCTTCAAATTACATAATTTTCCAGCTTTCTCTGCCTCAGCCCTATAAAAGCTACAAATTCACATCAAAAAGTCTTACTCTATTGGATATGTTTTTAAAAGCATCTCCAAGTCATATTTCTACAGAACATCTTGCTAACTACTTTTTCTTACGTATAGTGGCTCTCAGTCATTTTCAATATCTACAGTGCTATTAGTTTCACAGGCATTCCCCTTAGAGGGAAATCAGCATTAAATCAAGTGATAACATTGTAGAAAATATGAAATTTAAACTGGATTTAACCTTTGGTTGTTTCCTCAATTATACATTTTTTAGTTTAGTGTCTCCAGACTTTCAAGAGATACACTTTTCTCATTCAGTAGGCAGTGTGAATGGAGCTACATAAATGAGCAGTTACTCAACATTTTGCTCTATCTTTATTGCTCAGCTTGTACCCCACAGGGTTTTTCACAGTGTATGACTTGAACTCCATTCCAACCCCAGAATTATTAGTTCCCACTTAGCCTCTTGCAGTAGTTCTCATTGCAGTAGCTCTACTTCACAAATGTGAATTAATTTACCTTCACAATGCTCCTGTAAGATATGTGATTGTTAACATGTCTGTTTTAGAGAGGCAGAGGAAAAAAAAAATTAAAGACAAAAGTTTTCACTAAATATATCCTGTTGTGGTTTAAGCCCACTTAGACTGCAACTAAACAGCACATAGCCACTTGTGAACTTCAACCCACTTTATGGGATGGAAAGGAGAAAATATTCCAAAATGCTCAAGGGTCAAGAAAAGGAAAGGCAAAGGCAAATGTCTTACACTCTAAAAGACTCAAAAATGACATAACATATCACAACTGGAGAATGCTTCTCACGTTTTTTCTGTTACCATCTAGATACAGCTTCTGCCTCATCCTATGAGTGCTGAGCACACTACCAGTTTTTCTGCTATTAAGTCTAGGACATCAGGTCACAGTTTTGCAAGACATTAGAAGAAAAGTGGAAAATACCTCCAAAATAAAGGTAGTTTGAATATAGTTACTGAGAACAAAGTTTTTAGAAAAGAGAAGGTTCCCCACTCTTTTCATCCAGTAAACGCATAATTTTATAACATCTCATCTCAATATCCTCTGCTGTTCCTTGAGGTTTTATGAACTCACTTTTCTAGTCCATTGACTCCCTGGAACATGAACTAATGGCTGTAAAAGATCCAAGGCCATAAGTAAATATTTATGTGGTTAGTTCATGACAAGCTGCTGCTCCTACATTGATATGAATACTTAGATCAGCTGCCTTGCAAATTGAAATTACATTGCTGGCTTACATGTGATTCTTTCTTGAAAGTGCTAACCTATGCCATTCACTTATCTGCTCATCATTGTTCATCCTGACACATTCAGCACAGCTGTTTTTTTTAATTATGTATATCATAGTTTCATAAAGTGTTTGGACTGGTGGATACTTAGTGTGTAAGAGAGTTTTAAACTAAATCATAAAAGAAGAGACAAGCATAAGATTATCCTAAACTGATCACGGTACATTCCTTAAATTTGCTGTCTGTAAAGCCCTTGAATATACCACAAAGGTGACAGTTTGCTGCACTGAGGTGAATTTAAAAGCAATTGGCAGGGCACAGTCACAGATTCAGAGCATGATACAGAGCTCCTGCACTCTGCCGTCAAATGACCTTCCTTATCCTACTGAATTTGAAGTGCAAAAGCTTTATAAACCCACAAAAATGGTGTCACATACTGTAAACAACTGTTTTCATTCAAAAGTTCACTTGGTCTTATGAACAGCTGGAAGAGAATACAATACAATTATTACACACCCTTCACTTGGTAGAAGATGAACAACTCCACAGAGTTCTAAATTCTCTATATGATTTTTTTTAATAGCTCTTCCATATCTTTATTCCCACCACTACTACCAGCACAGTGCAGCTGCAGTCTATTAAACTCAATAAAATAAGACAAGTAGCTAGAAGCACTGGAAACTAATTGATTTGTTTCTTCACAGAAAATACTCTCACAGTACCCAACTATTTGTATGTTAGTTTTAGTCATGGTCAGTTTAAACAGGTGGACTTGGCAGTGTTAGAAACTTATTTGCTGACCATCTTTCAGTAAACAGATAGTGTCCTTGGCTGATCTACAGAGCAGTCATGCACCAGTTTATGAAGAAAGAACAGGAGAGCAATGACTGAGAAGGACAAATCAGCTATATCAATCATCCCTTTGTCAGGTTGAGGTATGTTCTATGCTGAATCCCCCCTGATATGTAAAATCTCATTGTGGGAGAGTTCTAGGAAAAGCAGTGGGAACATTCTGACAGAGCAGATGTTCCAGCAGAGCAAAGGATTTATTGGTGATTGACTGAGTAACAGTCTCAGTTCCTGACTAGTTTCAGAGAAGCTGCTTTCTCTATCATAGAAGCTGGTCAATAACTTTTAGATGAGTCATTGAAAAGGAAAAAAAATCTATTTGTTAAAATAAAAAGGTTGTAGAAGATATCTAGAGACAAACAAAGGGCGTAGAAGAATGGAATTTCTGTTTAGAAATACAGGAGTCACCACAGAAGTGTTAATAGTAATTTACAATGAGGCAAGAGAGCCAAACAAAGTATGTACTGTGCTAGATCTGGACTATCTAATCCTGAATTTTCAATCTTGAGAACAGAGGAAGGCTTCATATTTCTGGTTTTGAACATAAATTCCATCCTAGTTTTGGGGTACTTTCACAACAAGATTTTTTTTTTTGTTTAAATATTGAGAGGATTTTCTAACAGAGTAAGATCCAGGACCTAAACAAAGTTGGCCTGTTCAATCTTTAGGACAGTCTTTGAGATAAGAATTTACACTTTGTGCCAAAAAAAATGGACAGAGAGTATCTAAGGTCTTGCCATTTCTCATCAAATGAATGTCCTGTTCCAATCAGCTTTATCAAACAGTACAGAGACAAGCAACTTTTAGCAATAAACAGTTGGGAAAGTATCATAAGAACTTCCCTTAATGATGCCTACCTTATTTTTGTCTTTTTCCATGCGCGTAGAGAAGGACATAAGACATTCATTAAAGATTTATTTGCTCAGGTCTGGGCACCTGATGCAGCTAGTTCGTGATGACTTTACTATTTAATATAGCTCAGGTTTAATCTGGCTGCTAGAAATCTACCCTGTAAAAAAAAAGAAAGTTCAGGGAAATAACTCCTGATTCATACACTTTGCCTCATTTATTTTCTATTCTTGTGTGGAAAGACAGAGCAGGCTACACAATATCAAGCAGTGCATGCAAAGTAATGCTTGAGATAGCCTGGATGTAATGAATGACACAAAACCCAAACCCTACCTCACAGGTAAAAAGCTAATTCAATCTTGTACCAGGTTCAACACGTTGAAATTTCTGCCTGTCTTGAATTATTTCATGCACACTTCTATGGAGATTCATTGATATTTCTGTTTTCAGCCTGATCTATATGATGGCTGGTTCAATCCTTGCTATCAATACAAACTGGGGGATGAGATGATAGAAAGCAGCCCTGTGGAAAAGAACTTGGAGGTGCTGATGGACAAGAAGCTGGACATGAGCAGACAGTGTGAGCTTGCAGCTTGGAAGGCGAATCACATCCTGGGCTGCATCAAAAGATGCATTGCCAGCAGAGCCAGAGAGGTGATTCTGCCAATTTACTCTGGTGAGACCTCACCTGGAGTACTGCATATAGGTATGGAACCCTCAATATAAAAAGGACATGAACTTGATACAGCAGGTCCAGAAGAGGGCCATGAAAATGATAAGGGGGTTGGAACACTTCTGCTATGAGGACAGGCTGAGGGAGCTGAGGTTGTTCAGCCTGGAGAAGAGAAGGCTTCAGGGGGCCCTAATAGCAGCCTGCCAGTACCTGAAGAGGCCTGCAAGAAGGATGGAGAGACTGTTTACAAAGACCTGTAGTGACAGAACAAGGGGCAATGGCTTCAAACTAGAGAAGAGCACATTTAGATTGGATATTGGGAATAGGTTCTTTACTATGAGGGTGGTGGACTGCTGGAACAGGTTGGCCAGGAAGGTGATTGGGGCCCCTTCACCAGAGATATTCAAGGTCAGGCTTGAATCTAGTCAAGGCAGCCTGATCTAGTTGAGGATAGGCACTGGAATGGGTTGCCCAGGGAGGTTGTGGATGCTTCCTCCCTGGAGGTGTTTAAGGTCAGGCTGGATGAGGCCTTGGGCGAGCTGCTCTAGTGGGAGGTGTCCCTGCCTGTGGCAGGGGGTTGGAGCTGGATGATCCTTGAGGTCCCTTCCAACCTAAACCATTCTATGATTCTATGATTCTATGCCCCTGTTGACTTGGGGCGGGGGGGTGGGGGGGTGAGGGCGGGAGGAGAGTTGGACTAGATAACTTTTGGAGGTCCCTTCTAGCCCAGACCATACTATGATTCTATGAAAGAACTGCTGCTGCCACTGAATTCCCTGCAGTAGTTTGTATATTTGCCTGACCAACAGACTTAAGAATTGTTAGTAAAAGAGCTCCTAGATTTTTGTGGTATCTACCAATTAAGTTAATGCAACTATGTTAGTCAGGTACATCTGGAATACGTTACCAATGGTAATTATATTGCACTGTACACAGACTATGCATTAAGTACATGATGGGTAGAGCTTCAAATACGGCTTCTATAGCAGAAGTAGTTCACCTTAGTCTATGCATGCACTGCCTTGAAAAACTGACCTGCAATAATGTTGCTAAATACAGGCTCGGATTATCTCAGTGTAATTCAAATTATTTTCCTGTGTTATTTTCAAGTGAGTACACTGCTGGTAGGAGTTAAGTATTCAGTGTCCTACAACAAGAATTCAATCTGAGACCTGGCACTTTCAAATTCATGACATTAAGATTTTACTATTTCTTACAACTTTTAAATGGACATATTTCGAGTCCAGAGGAGAGCCACGAAGATGCTCAGAGGGCTGGAGCACCTCTGCTATGAGGACAGGCTGAGAGAGTTGGGGCTCTTCAGCCTGGAGAAGAGAAGGCTTCGAGGAGACCTTATAGTGGCTTTCCAGTATCTGAAGGGAGCCTACAGGAAGGCTGGGGAGGGACTATTGACAAGGTCTGGTAATGTCAGGATGAGGGGGAATGGGTTTAAGCTGGAGGAGGGGAGATTTAGAGTGGATGTTAGGAGGAAGTTCTTTACAGTGAGGGTGGTAAGACACTGGAACGGGTTGCCCAGGGAGGTTGTGGATGCTTCCTTCCTGGAGGCGTTTAAGGCCAGGCTGGATGAGGCCTTGAGCAGCCTGCTCTAGTGGGAGGTGTCCCTGCCTATGGCAGGGGGTTGGAGCTGGATGATCCTTGAGGTCCCTTCCAACCTAAACCATTCTATAATTCTATGATTCTATGATTCTTCAGTGTATAACGGCCCAACTTTCTGCTGCTTTGCTTTTTTCTGACAGACTACACACTCAGCCTGACATATTGGCCGTGCAGTTGTATTTTTTAACAAGACAAAGCTGAGACAAGTTAAAACAAACAGTTCTTTTCTTTGTGTTCCAGGGAAGCTCTTTCCCAGGCTCACCCTAGCAAGCAGATAGCTAACGATATGCGCATCCATGTGACAGTATCAAGCAAAGTATCACTATGGGGATCTGGCAACAACTGAAAATATTAAAGGCATGTGGTTGTGTGGGGGGGTATGCCAGGCTGTCCTGTTTACATTATAAATGAATTCATGCTTTTCCTTCATCATACTAATGTTTGAGGACATTTCCTACTTTTACAACTCACAGAATAATGTCATTGCCCTGAAAATTGTATGGAGGCTCTCAGTAGAAGTCTCTAAGCCCATTTCCTGCATCTCTTGCAGAGGTTCACTTACACTGATCACCGCATCCGTGGAACTAGATACAATGTTAAAAAGACTAGAAAAATGTTACTCTAATGTATTATCTATCTCTAGTTATTGGTTTTGTTGAACAGACCAGTTAAATTACAGCTGATATCATAACAAAGGAGACCTTTTTCTGGCTCACCCCCCGTTGTTCTGACTCCCTCTGCAAAGGATGTGATTGTTATAGCATCTCTCCATAGAATCATAGAATCAACCAGGTTGGAAGAGACCTCCAAGAGCATCCAGTCCAACCTAGCACCCAGCCCTAGCCAGTCAAATAGACCATGGCACTAAATGCTTCATCCAGTCTTTTCTTGAACACCTCCAGGGATGGTGACTCCACCACCTCCCTGGGCAGCCCATTCCAATGGCAAATCACTCTCTCTGGGAAGAACTTCCTCCTAACATCCAGCCTATACTTCCCCTGGCACAACATGAGACTGTGTCCCCTTGTTCTGTTGCTGGTTGCCTGGCAGAAGAGACCTACCCTCACCCGGCTATGGACTCCCTTCAGGTAGTTGTAGGCAGGAATGAGGTCACCCCTGAGCCTCCTCTTCTCCAGGCTAAACAACTCCAGTTGCCTCAGCCTCTCCTCATAGTGTTTGTGCTCCAGGCCTTTCACCAGCTTTGTTGCCTTTATCTGGACATGTTCCAGTATCTCAAAATCTCTCTTGAATTGAGGAGCCCAGAACTGGACACAAAACTCAAGATGTGGCCTGACCAGTGTTGAGTACAATGGAAGAAAAACCTCCCTTGCCTGATGAGGTTTCTTGAAAATCCACAATTCCTCTGCTTTGGAAAAGCCAGAAAAAAAAACCAAAACCAACAAGTAAGAGTATTCCTTTATGAAAAGACTGAAGCAAAAAAAAAACCAACAATTAAATTAATTGATAAGCAGTTGACAGATTTAGAAAGCACAACAGGTAAGAGTGTTTATGAATGCTGACTTTAGATCAAAATGCCTCAAGCTATCACAGCATAATTTGGAATTGTATTGAATAAAATGTGTTCTGCTTTTCAGCTGCTGAAAAATATCCACATTCGTGATCTGGTAAAACTTTTGAAGGATTACAAGTACAAAACTAAGAAATTCTATGTTAGTTCTGAGAAGAAAGGGATTAAAATAAACTGTATCCATATTCTATAGATATTTGTCTTTCTTGGTGCTTTAAGTCTCTCAGCACTGCTGTCCTTTTGTAAAGAAAGAACACTGTAAGTAGTGTGAAATAGAAGATGGAAAACTAATATTTTAATACAGTAGTTCTTCTGGAAAGTGAAAATCCCTCCAAAAGAGATGGTGAATGTTTGCTAGAAAGTGTGTGATGTCATAACAAGTTATAGGTTTTCCCTGCTGGTGACATTAAACCATAGTCTACTAAAATGTGGACTTCATTAGTAATTAAGACTTCATCTTATGTTCCCTGCACAGCACTTGTTACATTTCAGAAGTAAGTTCTTCAACATTTTGGCTTGGTGTCTTCTGTGAACTTAGTGATGATAGTCTATGTCCTTGTCAAGATCATCATCAAAGATATTAAACAGGAGTAGTCACAACGCCAAGCCCTGAGGAACACCACTGGTGACCGACTGGCAGCTGGATTTAACTCCATTGACAATCACTCTTTGGGCTCGTTTGTCAAGCCAATGCTTTATCCAGCAGATAAAGCCATGAGCAGACAGGTTTTCCCATGGGAATTCTGTGGGATACAGTTTCAAAGGCTTTTCAAATGTCATGAGCCTGAAGCTTGCTCAGGTAGCTAAAAAGGCCAACAGCATCCTACCCTGTACCAGGAACAGTGTTACCAGCAGGAGCAGGGAAAGGAATGTGCCCCTATAACTGGCACTGGTGAGGCTGCACCTTGAATATCATGTTTAGTTTTGGGCCTTTCACGACAAGGACACTGAGGTGCTAGAGTGTGTCCAAAGAAGGGCAAAAATATGGAGAAGGGTCTTGAGGACAAATCTTATGAGGAGCAGCTGAGGGAACTGTGCTTGTTTAGTTTGGAGAGGAGGAAGCTGAGGGGAGACCCCATTGCTTTCTACAACTACATGAAAGGATGTTGTACTGAGGTGGGAGTCAGTTTCTTCACTCTATTATCAGGTGACAGGACAAGAGGAAATGGTCTGAAATTGTGCCAGGGAAGGTTTAGACTGGCCATTAAGGAGTGGAGTTTTTTTTATGGAAAGACTGGTCAAGGCATTGGAATAGATTGCCCGGGAAGGTGGTGGAGTCATCATCCTTGAAGCTGTGGACATGATACTTTAGAACACGGCTTAATGGCTATGGTGGTGTTAAGTAGACAGTTGGACTCAATGATCTTAGAGGTCTTTTCCAACCAAACAAAGACCTATATTCTGTATTCTGTATTCTGACCTAGGTAGGCTTTAAATAATGAACACTACACTCCAATATAATTTGTTTAAGCCTAACGCTCAATATCAAACCAATAGGTAGCATAAGACTAAACTTCTATAATACAGCTCACATGGACCTCAGCTGATAATGAAAAAACAGGCACCAAAGTGGGTGTTTGTTTCTTAAGAGCATGCACTTACACTGCACTGTGCCTTAAGTATCTTAACCTTTGAAATGCTAAGAAACCTCCATTTGCAACCTCTTAGCCAGCTTTCACTTCCAGATCTACCACTAAATTAATGTGGCAGTACTTTTCCCCTTTTGTTCCCACACTGTTTTTCTCATACTGTTATTCTATGGCCTTACTCCTGCCAACCTCAGTGTTGTAACAATGGCAGATTCTCATGGGAAGCTGCTTTCACTGGCAGGGGACTCATCTCCCCAACCTCCTTTCCTATCTCTTATTTTGTACCTTTTAGTTTAAACTGCAGCAATACAGAATTTAGTGACTTACATTTTAGATAGTAGTCATAAATCAATAACATATGCAGCAAAAACTTAGCAACCAATTGGTGTATAAAACACTGGCACCTAATTAAGCATGCTCCCATCATTGCTAAAATCACAATAAACAGGGAAAAAAAAAACAGCAAGTTTGGACAGATTCTGAGGAAAATCACACATGACCTTGGAAAAAGCATGAATATAAAAATCATAACAGCTGTCACTGCCTGCTGCACTGTTGCAATGGAGAGAATATGTGAGAGAGGTGAATACCTTTCTGGAGATCTCACCACTTTGTTTTCCAGCTGGCACCTTCTCACTCTCTCTCTCTCTCACTCTTCCCTTTCTTAAAATCTTTGTCCACTCTGTGTCCGTTCTTCTGGATTCCTTTCATCACCTCACCATCACTACCACCCCCCCGAAGTAATTTGGAAGTCAATTTATGCCATCAGATGTGGACTTCACAAATAAAACTTCATTCACATCTCATCACCATTATTATTCATTCAATATGACAATGAAAAGATGCCCTAAATAGGTTAATTAAACACATATGTAAATGCTTTAAAAATTAAAACTGCAAAATCTAATGTAATGGAATGTGAATGGTCCAAATAAACCTAAAGATGGCACTACAGGGAGTATTCTATATAACTATATTATCAAGCAAACAGGTGAAAACACAGAAGGTGGTGGAAGACATGCAATTACAAAACAAGTGTTACAGAATACACGCTATGAACAGCAAAGGCTGATGTGTTTTGAGTAATTGAAATTCCTCATTAGTCTCCACTGCTTTAAGAGAGTCATTTAGAAAGCAAATGCTGTGAATAGCTAGCAAATATGATTGTTTGAACATCAAATTCCATTCAAAAGCTCCTAATTGTTTCAGCTAAGTGAAGCTAAGCCAGTTTCTCCATCTCTCTACAGGTCCTTTCCTGTTTCTGAATGGAAGATAGCACTTGTAATCTTTGAGCTGTCCACAGATGGATATCAACAGAAGAAAGCACTGTAGAAACAACTTGCATAGAAACTGATGATGGAAGGGTCACTAAATAAGGTACTTATAATTTCACGCCTAGGGGTGTGCTGTTTTCAACTGCCCTGGTAGTTTCTAGATATCTAGTCAACAGACTCATCACAGCTTAAACTTGGTGTAAAAGTTAACACCTATTGGCTAGCCAGATGAATAAATCTCTGGACTCCACTGATTGTATTGACTGATGACTGCAAAGGGAGTTTACACAACACAGACATCTAGAATCAGCTGTCTAGATCTCAGATTGAACCTCATCCATCTTGTCTCCTTATGCTTCATAGAGTATAAAATAATGAGTACAAAACAGAAGAAGTAATTCAGTAAATATGATCATTATTAGATATAAATCCAGCCTTTTTTACATGGTGATTCTGGCTTAAATGATATTTCAGAAGGAAAACAAATGTTTTCTCTCTGTCTCAGAAGGAATGGTATCTCCAGTCCTAAGCCAAATGGCAAATGAGAACAAGTGTTTCCACATACACCAACTCACTTTAGAAGTCTGCTGACAATGGGGCTACAAGAAATTTTAGGATACTTTCTTACATATTTTCCAAGAGGAAAAAAACTTTTGTTGTTTGGTTTTTTTTTAATATATATACAAATAACTTGTGATAACATGAAGGGGGGGGGAAGGAAGGGCACAAGGGAAGGGAGACATGAAGGGAGAGAGAAAGGGAGAAAGGGAGAAAGGGAGAAAGGGAGAAAGGGAGAAAGGGAGAAAGAAGAAA
>WAAF01007525.1:39415-56981 GCA_013400475.1 Tricholaema leucomelas
AGAAAGAAAGAAAGAAAGAAAGAAAGAAAGAAAGAAAGAAAGAAAGAAAGAAAGAAAGAAAGAAAGAAAGAAAGAGAGAAAGAAAGAAAGAGAGAAAGAAAGAGAGAAAGAGAGAGGGAAAGAGAAAGAGAGAGAGAAAAAGAGAGCGAGAGAGAAAGAAAGAGAGGAAGGAAGGCAGGAAGGAAGGCAGGAAGGAAGGAAGGAAGGAAGGAAGGAAGGAAGGAAGGAAGGGAACAAAAAGAGAAAAAGAAAGATGTAAGATATCTTGAATGGATAAACAAAGTGTTTGGCCTTGCCTCCTGAAGCCTGATAATTTTGTGACAAGCAGAACATTCTTTGCTTTCCTTTCACTGTTTCTGCATGGCACTGGGCAGCACTGACATACATACAAGCGGTGAAGTACACAGGATTTGATTTTTAGCTAAAATTGCACATTGTTTCTAAAGGAGTAAAAAGGGTAATTTGTCCTTGTCTGTATTTGTGTTTGAACTGTTTTTATCATAGATTTATTTTTATCCATTCCCAACAGCTTTTGTTGGCAACAGGTAATTTTCATAGCAGATAAGACTGGAGAACTTAACCTCCTAACACCTGACATGAAATAAAAAGACAGCCAGAAAAAAAGGCTGTAAAGTACTTGAACTCTAGCAGCATAAGCTTTCTCTATGTCTTTACAATGGGAATGAATTTCCATCTTGTGACAGGAATGGGACTAAGCAGGACTTTTTTTTTTTCCAAATAGACATAATGTTTTTTAGCCCTTTCCAATAAATAACAAGTCCTTTGAAAGGGTGGGTAGTTGCCTGATAATCATGTTGTTTTCCTCAATCATCAAAGATGTATTTTAAATTGCTTCATAAAGTATACCTAGTAAGAAAACTCAATACATTTCTATCATATCAAAAGAAAACATGCTTCAAGTTGTGGCTTTCTGCTATATTTCTCTATGTGGAGACCTGCAAACCACTGATCAAGGACTGACTCCATTTCTCACTTAATAGGAGATGCTCAGAACACTGCAGGATTCAGCCCCCAGCACTGTGTATCTAGTCTAAATGTCCCTGTAGCTGTTGAGCTACTGAGGGTTAAGTCTTGTTTGTCAGTGGTTTACAGTGGTTCTAAAGGTGCTTCTAGCACTAATGTATTAAAGATATTGCTAGCTTATTAATATGTAAATAAAGAGAGAAAGAATGTTAAATACTTTAAGTACAACTCAAAGAAAAACAAAAGTGACATCACTGGGTCATTAATAAAAACAGGATCAATCAAGGAAATGTAGTTGGTAGAAATGTAATTAGTGCAAGAAAATGGTTGCTGTATCTGATAAATGAAATCACTGTTGATAATAGAGAGGTAGGATATGCCTCACAGAGTAAGCAGATCAAAGGGAGAAACAATTTAAACCAGCATTGGTTTAAAATGACCAATTGAAAGGACTGGTTCAAAGTCCTTTTGCCTGCAGTGCTTCAATGAATGCCAGATTTGACAGCTGAGGTTTCCACAACTCCTTTTTTTTTGGTCTGCTATCAGAGGTTGTAGCTGCTTGTTGCTATGTGAACCAAAAGAAGTGCAATGAGCCTTCCAAATGTCATCCTGCACTCCACTGTGGCCCTTCTGCCTCCTCTGGGATTCCACTTGTCTCAGCTTTAATACAGGTAATGGCCAGATCACAGTAATGACAGGAGTGAAGCAATCCTGCACACCCAGACAGGTGTGTTGCCCAGAAAATAAATAAAAAAGAGCTCATGTTTTCCAAACAGGATGTGAACAGCTCCTTCTAATCCTTCTCAAAACCTTATGCTGAATAAAAAGTGGCATGCACAATGCTCCAAGGGCCATCAAGCAGCTACTCCTCAAAGTCATAGTAACAGAGACTTCTCAAAGCAAATGAGGCAGATATTTGCCCATGGTAATGAACTTGCTTCTTGCATGCAAATTTAATTATAGTTTATTTTAAACTTCTTCTGTTTCATCTTGATAATCCAAGTATGCATGAGCCAAAAGAGAAGAGAGGGGGAAAAAAAAACAGGGGAAAACTTTGTGTTTGTATGCTGATTCAAGCTGTTTCTTCTGCGCTCCATGGAGAGATCTCATTTCTGTGTAGTATGAGCATATTTAAAAGTAAAATTAAATACAACTAAGAGTGTGAGAATAAAGAAGAACAAAATTCATTATAAAACTCTCTCAAGACAATATTCAGGGACTCTAAGGAAGCTCTAATTTACAGACTATGTCACACAGCTTCAAAACTTAAACAAATTACTCTGGCTTGCAACTCCCAAAGAATTTTTACTAGGAAAAGGCACAGCTGTGGAGCAGTGAAGTATTTATCAAATATCAGTTCAGCATAAAAATGGAGCAGTTATTAGCTTTAAAGAAGGATTACCTTGAATTTGTATGCTACTTCTTAGTCTCAATTTAGAAAACACTGTGGGAAAATACAGTTTAACAACTAATGGAACTAATCTTTTTTGAAAGGTTAAATAACATAATGTACTTCCTCTAATACCAATGTGTATTGAATTTGGCTGAGATGAAGTTAGTTCTCTCAACAGGATTTCACAGTGCTATGTTTTGCAGTGGTAGTTGGAAGAGCGTTGATAACACAGCAGTGTTTTGGCTACTGCTAAGCAGTGGCTGCACAGCACCAAGGCTGTGCTTTTCCACCATTTCCCCCCAAACAGGAGTGGGCATAGTCTAGGGAGGGTGCACAACTATGCCAGCTGACCCAAACCGACCAAAGGGGTATTGAACACCATATGACATCAGCTTAGATATAAAAGCTGAGTGTGGGGGCATTCATCAATGGCATTTGTCCTTCAGAGCAGGAAGCAGCCAAACATCATCTGCTAATGGGGAGTAGAAGATGATGTCTTTGCCATTGCTTTTGTGCACAGACTTTGCTTTTGCCTTATTAAGCTGTTCTTATTTTGACTCATAGGCCTCTTGTTATATTTTCCCTCTTCCCTGTCCATGTAAGAAGGAGAGTGATAGAGTGGCTTTGGTGGGCATCCAGCCCCCATCCAAGGCCAAACCGCTGCAGAATGCTGTAAAGTTGAGAAACCAATTTCCATTTAATTAAAAATGCATTTCAGTTCTATACATTATTATTTTCAGTTGTATGCATCGAAAAAAAAATAGAACAACTGCATTTTTAAATTAATTTTAAAAAATAATTTCTGATCCGAGTGTTTACTGTATAATGATACTGTGGAATAATTTACCCAAACTGAGTTATTTAATTAATAATTTTTTAACTGTAAGGGTGACAGAACATTGGAACAGGCTGCCATGGAGGGGGGGTTGTGGAGTTTCCCTCTCTGGAGATATTCAAAACTCACTTAGATGGGTCCCTGTGTCATCTGATATAGGTGATCCTGCTCTGGCAGGGGGTTGGATTAAATGGTCTTTGGAGGTTCCTTTCAGCCTCTAACGTTCTGCCTCTCTGTGATGCTGTGATAATGTTTTAATTGATATTTCATCACATAATGCTCAAGAATACTAGTTCTAAAAGTGTTTACATCTTACACCCTACCTCTCCAGGTAGATACTGGAGGATTTTAAAAATAAAATATATGAGACAATTGCAGTTAATAATATAAAAGTTTCTTATAGAAACAAACTTCAGTAATAACCCTGTCCAGAGCTCTAGTATAACAACTCCATTCACTCTCCATATGGTTTGGGATTTTTTTGTTTGGTTTTGGGTTTTTGGTTTGGTTTGGTTGGGTTTTTTTACTTGGAACACAATTCATTGACAAGTTTTCCTCTGGTTGTAATGAGAATCTGATCACTTTTAATTAAAAAAGCTTGGAAAGTACTTTTTGGAACTGTAACTTGTTCCCACCTCATCTGAGTGTAGTAGATGAAAAATTACTCCTTAATTTAAGGCTGTTAACTTTGATTCCCACAGAATAAATGTAGAAACATATATTACTGAAGGGCATTGTTCCATTCTAAGAGAGATGTATAAGGTATCCTGTTTACAAGGATATCTGAACTCAGGTGTCAGCAAGTAAACTCGATAGCCAAGCTCCCATTATGCTGGATCATTATGGATCTGTTATTTGAAACCTCAGAGCCATTTTACAAAACCATTAAACAAAAAAGTTTCTTGTTAAATTCTGTTTAGATGCCCAAATTTATCTCTACATTGTAATCAAGAAGGAAAATTAAAAACACTTAAAAAAGAACCCAACTGCTTAGCTTAATCTGGGTATGGAAGCACTATTACTCATTAATCATGGGTTTGTAGTTATTTTCCAGCCTTGTAGTTATTGTGTGGCAGTGATCCAGAGAAAAATGAAAATTGCTTTGTGACTTCATTACAACTCAACTCTAGGTCTGGATTCCCTGTTTTTGTAGTGCTTACTTTGTAGATTATTAGAATAACTCTATAATATCTTTATATTTTAGTCATTAAACACTTGACCTTTGAACCCTTTGAACTTTAATGTGTTTGAAATCACAGTTGCACATGAACAGACATGTCACGTTATTAATAATTAAAATGCATCTGTAAAACTAATTCTCTTGCAGATACATCCATTCTAGCTCCCACAGCAGTCTGGTATGATTTACTGTTTAGGCTCGAGGTGAGGAGAAAGTTCTTCACTGAGAGAGTCATGGGACACTGGAATGGGCTGCCCAGGGAGGTGGTGGAGTCGCCGTCCCTGGGGCTGTTCAAGGCAAGGTTGGACGTGGCACTTGGTGCCATGGTCTAGCCTTGAGCTCTGTGGTAAAGGGTTGGACTTGATGATCTGTGAGGTCTCTTCCAACCTTGGTGATACTGTGATACTGTGATACTGTAAGATCAGTTGAACCACTGGTCTGCCTTCATGTTGTGTGGATTTAGTGGACTAGATAATGTGTGCTCTCATTTTAGCAATTTCCAGGGATTATTTTCCACAATATATTATTTTGGTAAGCTCTTTTTTTTTTTCATAAATGTTTCTGGCTGCTGAAACCATCTAACAGCTTCCCCCTTAGCTGAAAGTTTATTCTCCGTATAAGAT
The DNA here is from genome assembly GCA_013400475.1 of Tricholaema leucomelas. Taxonomy (NCBI): domain Eukaryota; kingdom Metazoa; phylum Chordata; class Aves; order Piciformes; family Lybiidae; genus Tricholaema lacrymosa; species Tricholaema leucomelas. The sequence continues at coordinate 44,431 of WAAF01007525.1, forward strand.
CTCTGGGAAATCCAAGAGGGTTTTTTGTGCCATTAGTTTCTTCTGCTATGCTACTTCCAACCTCAGTTAAAAAAAAATGCTCTGCAGCATACTTCTTTGGAATGGATATGCTTTGATAGTTGTTTTCTGTGCATCTGGGAAGAACACTTTCCACACATTCATTGGTGGAAAAGAAGTTTGCCAAACTGTAACCTATGACTCAATGGAATATTGGTAAAATGTTTCAGTTATTCATCGCCGTTTAAAAATGTCCACGTGGGTTTGTCAGTACAGCTTTTGAAATGTAACAAATTGATACCCTTACTTTGTCTTAATTTGTTGACAGATGGTATGAAGAGGGCTGAGTGATGCACAGTGCTGTCCCTCAGCTTGTCAAGACTTATTTACAGCACAGGAGTCATCCTCTGATGGCTGATTATCTGCTTCATTTAGTAGAAGCAAAATTAACCTCTGTTTTCTGTGCTGATGACTCAGCAGGTAGTGCACCAATAACGCAAAAAATAGTACCAGAAAGACATTGGTCTTCAACCCTAACAAAGCCTATTAAAGAGCCAAATTGCTTTATTAGACCCAGGAGATAGAAGTAATCATCTCAGTCTACTAACTGGAAATAATAAAATCGGGGAGGGGGGCGAAAAAAAGGAGAAAATGAATTTTCTTTCTATGCATTATGAAAAACACATTATTTCAGGTGATTTTTAAAAAGCATAATTCTGTTATTAGGTTCATTGGATCTGTGTACCCAAATCAAAAACTCAGGAAAGATAAAGAAGGTTATACATTGTTTCAGCTCCTGCGGCTTTTGATTCTTGAGTTGTATTACACGATACAGAATATTATGCACAATGTATCTCCAACAGGAGTAATCTCAGTTAAACGGCTTGATATTAAGTACACCTGATGTATGATTCTTTCTGCTGGATAATAATACAGCAGCAGTAATAATCTGCCCGGAAATGCACATTAAACGCTTGCATAAATGTAACCTCTTTTGAAAGGTTCGTCTAATGATAGCATTTATGAGCTCACAATGCAAAAGCAGCACAGAGGAAGGCTAATGATGAGCAATATTAACTCTGTTTAATTGAATGTGCTGAATCTCAAGAGCTATCTGTCAACAGGAGGAAAGGACTGGCCATTAAATTTGCATTATGCTTCTGCAAAAAAGGGTCTATGGAAGCACCTTCTGCATTATATTTTTGCATCACATGACACACTTACTTTACCTGACACTATTCCTTTAAAGCAGTGAGATGGATCAGAAGTGCTAAATATAAAGCTGGGTGGTTTTTTTTTTTTTTTGTTCTTCTCATGCTGTACACACACAAAGTGCTCCAAATAAAAAAAGTGTTGATTACTCAGGGGTAGTTTTTGAGAACAGATATCAAGCTAGAACAGGTATCAAGCGAGATACCTGATCATCTTCAAAAAGAGTAAATACTGTGATAAACATCAGATGGGAGATGAAACAGAGATTTAAAAGATCTTCTTGAAATAATTAAAAAAAAAATGTATATGGAACACACTGAGGAATTCTTGTTATGGAGATAGCTTAATGGTGTTTGTTCAAAAGCTTTGATTCACTGCACAGAGGTCTTTTTAACCCCTCTTGGCCCTTGAAAACAGAAGCACTTTCATTACTGCAGATTCTTTTCTAAAAGAAATGTTAATATTTTTATCATTAATTTATCTGTGCATGCACATTAAATTGTTTTGTGCTTGTACCTGGGCAGAATGTGATTTACTTCATTTTACCAAAATAAAGGGTGCTGAGCATGACTCAGGGCAGTCAAACTAGATGCTTCTCTACAGAAAAACCTTATTAAAAACAGGAATCACCTTTAAAAACATTAAAAGTAGCTGGAAAAAAAAAAACAAACAACAACCAAAAAGCAGTTGCTGCTTCTTGATGCCAGAATGCTTTCCATTTTTTGCCCTAGACTCAGGAGGGCTCTGTGTATTGATAAAAGGTATTTGGGCAGGAATATTTTGACCAGTTGTCTCCTCATGGAGGGGAGACATCAAGAGATGTCATTCATATTTTGTTGAAAAAAGTCAGGTAGTCTTTTTTTTTCCTTTCCCTGGAAGATGAGTATTGCCATATTGCATTTAACTACCAGCTTATGTTAGATCTCCATTATATTTCCCACTCCCCACACCGCTGTCACACCATTTTACCACGTCATGATTTTGTTCCATCCTTTAGGATTCCTCCACCCAAAGTCTGTCGTAGCCTAAGATTTTACAACTGAAGAGATGATAATTTCTCCACCAAAGTTGCGTATCTGCTATGCTCTGTCTTGTCGGCTACTCTCTGCTGGGACATGTCTCTCCCTCACAGTTGATCCCAGTTAACAGATTACTGTTAACTTTCCTTTGTCAGAATTTCCTGTCTGTCCAGCCATCAGCTTTTTTCCCTCTTTTCCTACTCAAATCAGTCCTCTTTTACTTAGCATATTTTCAGTTTTCTTCTGTCAAGTATTCTGGCAAGTTGCTTTCTTCATGTTTAAGAACTTTATTACCCCTGTCTCTATAGGATTCGGTTCTGGGATTATTTTCCCTGATGCTAACCCCTATGTTTGATCATATTCATCTGCTATAACAATGCATGAGGAATACATAAATCACTGATGAAAGCATTGGGTTATAACAGACAAGTAGCAGCATCTTTCAGGTTGAAAGCAGATTCAAGTCACATTCTGAAAGTTACACACAAACCTTCTCATCTTCAGGTCAACTGCAGATTCCTTTCCAGCTTTGAACTTCATGTTCCTTCCAGCTAAGAGCAGAAAAGAAATTAAGTCTCAATAATGATTATGCATCAACTTCTCATGGGAGCCCCAAGAGGAATATCTGTCATTTCACTTCAACATTTACTGTAGCAGTATTGACAAAGTGTCCCTATGCCACTAGCTCAGAGACCTGGATATATGCATATCTTCACCAAATGTGTGAACAAGAGTAATCCTCATTCTCTGCCACTTCTTTAAGGACTGTATTCTCTTGTTCAATCTAATGTCATTGTTTCCAGATATTCAAACTGAACTGCGCTTTGACCACAACATAAGAAAAGTTTATTCCCAAACTTTTCTATATTCTGAAATTGATAAAATTACTTTCTACAGTGCTCCATAGTTAACTTCATAAAAACTAATGAAAGGCACCCATTACAACTCAATAAATCCTTGTAACAGTACATACCACGGGCACTTGATGCAGTTTGTTGAAGTGAAAGCTAAATGTGATACTTTGGGTGTTCCCCGCCCCCACACACTTTGGAAAATCACCCAGACTGGGCTCAGCAGCTCTGGAAATTGAATGAAGCTTTATGTTTACAGCTTAGCACAATATACAAGCAGATATTTACAGTATATACAGAAATATACACGTTTAAAAGGTAATACCGAAACACAACAGCCCTCCCAGAAACCTGAGTCCTCGGGAGGGGCTCTCAACCACCCTTCCACCTTCCTCCCAACCCTCTACCTTACCCAAGACCTTGCCTTATATTCAAGGTAGCTTGGAGAGTCAGCCAGGGTGGGTAGGAAGCAGATGGATTAGTCACACAGATGGCAGGTTAGGTTAGAGAGAGAGGCTGAGCCCCCAAGAGACAGAGAGTGACTGTTATCTATATTTATGTTCTGGCTACAATCCCCCTTCAGATAGCTGTAGACAGCAATGAGATCACCCCTGAGCCTCCTCTTCTCCGGGCATGCTTTGGTGAAACATGGCTTCTCCAGGCATGCTCTGGTGAAACCTGGCTCTCAGTAGAAAAGTAAGACTAAAAACATATTCATACTTTAAAAATAAAACACAAATATGTCAGTTCCAAAGATGCAGAGTAATCTATATCTATGGGAAGATTCACAGAACCACAGAATCTTAAGGGCTGGAAGGGATCTTCAGACATCAAATCCAACCCCTATGCCAAAGAAGAATCTCCAAAGGCAAACAGGTTTTGAAAGTTTCTGAGAAGAAGACTCCACAACCTCTCTGAGCAGCTTGTTCCAGTGCTCTGTCACCCTTACCATAGACAAGTGTCTCCTTGTGCTGAAGTGGAACCTTCTGCATCCTAGCTTGTACTCATTGGTCCTTGTCATGTCACTGGGCACCACCAAAAAGAGACTGGCACCCTCATAGTGACACCTCTCGGATATTTACAGACATTGATAAGATCTCCTATCAGCCTTCGCTTATCAAGACTAAGCAGCCCCAGTTCTCTTAGTTTTTATTTATAGGAGAGATGCTGAAGGCCATTTTGAATGAGAGGGAAAATGAATTTTTATTGGCAAACACTGCTTAGCACAAACACTTTAAGACTTTAGGGTGAAAAAATTAGCACTGTATAGCTTTCTACCTAGCTTCCCAGCAAGCCCATTTATCTATAGGGCTACAGTGCCCACTTTTATTTGTCTCCTAGAGGAATGGGTTTGTATGCTACCATGTCCATCTTTCTAGAAAGGATGGTGTGTGTTCTGACAATTTGACCATTTGCTGCGTTGTCTGAGGCAGCCAACCACTAACCACATCAAGGAGAACTGGAAACATGGGGGAAAAAAACCTCTCCTTAGCAAGGACCCCTGCACATTAAGCAATTATTCATGGCTTCAGGTTATCAAGCTTTTGGGTAGGTTCTGAGAATGACTGAGGTCTAATACCTGAGCATCCAGTGTGCTTAGGCAGCACAACTATCACTAAGGACTAGAAAAATGTTTTCCAGAACCACAGTGTTTAGGCCACAAGCAGGAACAGAACTCAAGAATGTAAGTGTTAAATCTTTTCATGAAATCCCAGCATGAAATTCCAGCTATTCACAATGTCTAGGGCAAACCTATTGGGACACATTTCTTTAACATTAATCCTCAAATAATGTTTTCACCAACTTTTAGATCCTTACAGTTTGATCCTTACACTGGTCCCTTTTACATACACTTTGCCTGACTCCAGTATGCTGCACACAGATTTTGCAGTGTTAACTGTGCATTGCTTTTGTTCTGAGTCTTCTCTATTGCATTCCCAAACAAAAGCAGGGCATAATTTTTGCATATTCATCTCCCAAGTAGCACTTTCTCTTTAGAGAAAGAGGTCAGTTGACTGAGACAAACTTTTCTGTCCTATTCTCCTGCTGCTCTTCTGTTCATTAAAATGCTTATCAGAAATGTTGCATTTCAGACTGATGTTCTCAAAGTCTACAGCCACTCACATCACCATGGTGACAAGTGCACAAATCATTTTTGCCTACCCTCTGTACACACAAACATGAACAAACATGTTTTCCTCAAACGTGTATTTGCCACAGTTTGAATTCAGTAAAGGCAACAAGGATATAAATTGGGAATAATTTTCTCTAGATGTGTTCTGCATCATTTTTCACTGTAGACTTTCAAAGTAAAGTAGCATGTTCAGAGTATTTCCAAAAAGATTTCCTTATTCTCTGCTCCATAACAAGTGTTATATAATAAGTTATATAGTTCATCATACATTCTTGCTGATTCTGGTTTATTCAAATGCTTCCTTTTCTCATCCTCATGAAGAATTGAAGTGGTAATGAAATGAAGACTATGTCTATCACTCATCTGGCTTTATAAGATGGAAGAAATCTGTCATAGATATAGATTTCAGAATATTGAATGTGCCTGTTGGGCTTGAACTGGTGAGCACTGAGGTGTTGCAGCACAGCAATGAGAAGTGCACTTTTGTTTTTTGGAACAAGACAATTTCTAATTGTCTTCCAATTCCAAAGTTTACATAGTAAACACAGAACATGAGCTTTTCAAAACAACAGTTAGAAAAACCTTTAAAAAAAGTATTTATTCCGAGGAGAATTTAAACATTTCATTTGTAAACTGTCCTATATTCATGCCAATTTCTTATTAATCGTCCCACATAGAAAACAGGCCTGCCTAGGTAGACCTTGGGGCATTCCAGATGTAACCTTCTGATGTACTTTTTAAAACATCAGTAGCTGAATGCTGTGGAAGTCATTGTGAAGCATGTCAAATTCTGGGCTTCTCTTGTAAATTGTTCAGACATTTCCTCTTTGCAAGATTTTCTCATTTCAGTGGTGTTTATGCCAGAATTAATCCCACTGAAATTGATTTGAAGTGAGCATGGAAATAATGAAATTATCTAACCTTTTGTCTGTTGAGCACACTATCATCACCCACTTCAAAAGGCTATTTGGACAGGCAAGTACTCAGGCTGAATGAGTTAAAAAAAACTTGCAAATCTCCAGATTATGGAACTTTTTTTCTTCCTGTGAGGCTCGGTTGACTCTGGAATTTGTATCTTTTTGTGCGCTCAAATAGCCTCCTGTGATGTTAACTGGCTATTCAAATGAATAACCTAACAGATTCCACCCTGCTAATCCTTTTAAAGAAACACTCTTATGAATGACTATTGTATTTGAGGAGATAGACGTTTTTAGGGAACTGCTGCCTGTTATTATCAAATAGTTCCCTACAGAAATAAAATCCCAAGAGCTGAATGTTGGCTTACACCAGGAAAAAAAAAAAAAAAGTCAACATTTGTCTTGAGTGATTTTTGAGTGAAATACAGAAGAAGAACAGAGAGAATGCTGGTTCATTTCAGCTGAAATTGTTTCTTCCCCTGTCCTTTGCTGCCAGCTGACTGTCAGATTTAAGAAAAACACTCACCAACAAATACACCCACAAGGCTAAATCTTTAAATGCATTACATAAGTATTTCAGAACATTCTAGACATTGTAGCATTATTCTAAATATTGCAAGCTTGTGGAGATCAGCTCTGTGCATGTGTCTGCGTGTGCACTCCTGCACGCTTGCACATGTGAGAAGGCAAACATCTGTATCTTCCTTAGCGGAGCTGTAAACACATTAGTATGGTGCAGATACAGCTTGCTTAAGTTAGTGATAGGAAAACTCTCAGTTTAGTGAGAAAGATGCCAGATGTCTGAATGGTAAGAGCATTGGTTCTGTAAAGCACAGGCTAGTGCAGGAGATCAGTGGTCAATAGAGAAGACAAATATAGTTGGATTTTTTTACATTGCTTCTTGCAATGGTTTTAAGCTAGACACAGCCAAGTGTCACACATATGTATCCCCACCCTCTCCCTCCTGTAGCACGGAAGCGAAAACATGGGAGCAAAATGTGAAACTCTGTGGATGAGATAAGAAGAGTTTAATAGAACAATGCAGAGAACAAATGAACAGCAGCAAAAACAACAATAGTAAAGAAAGTCATATATAAAAATGAGCAATATAAAATGTGCCACCTCCTCCCATCTGTGTAGTGAAAGTGCACTCCAGAGAACCATCTCAACTGCCAATGCCAGCCCCTCTCTTTAACGGAGATTTCTGTCACTCATTTGTTCTCTGACTTGTTCTGTTAAACTTTCCTAATCCACACCTTCAGGGGTTTTCATTTTGCTTCCAATTTCTCCTTCCCATCCTACCAGGGGTAGGGCAAGGGAGGGACAGTGACTGGCAATGTGATGCGTGGTTTTGGCTGCGCTTAAACCCGCAACACGGTCATTATATCCCTCTAATTTGCTTAAGGAAAGCAAAAATAACTCTTGGGATTGTTTTTTGTTTCTGAGAAACATGCTCGTTGGCCCCTAAATATATAAATTTTTACAAAGAAGCATTACATTTTTGAGCTTAGCTTCACTATGAAATTTCTAATTTAAAAATTTGTTTGTGCCTTTGAAGGGGAGGGAGTGGGAGAGGATGGAGATATACAGAAAGAGAAAAAACAACCTTGTTCCAGAAAAATATATTAAACAGTGTGGTTAGAGGGGATAAGGGAAGAAGGCGAACAGGTGTCTGATTTTTTTTGTAGGAGTTGTGCTAGTCTGAGTCTAGCTAGAATGTTTTGGTGAGAAGGACTGGATTACAGGCTGTGGAAGGAAAACAAGGCTGATGTCTACCTCGCTTACAGGCTTGCTGAGATGTATAAAAACAAAAATCCAAACACAGATAAGGGAGTTTCCATTTCTCCTGCTGGTTGAGCTCCAAGCTACATCTCTCTCTCTAGCCTCTTTGACTAGTCCATTTTGCTTCCTAACCCCCTGGCCGAACTTCCATTCTTCCTTGGGACTGGGGTAAGGTTGAGAAATATACAAGGTCATTCAGTCTTTTCTTGAACACCGCCAGGGACTGTGACTCCACCAACTGGGCATCACCGAGCAGAACCTGACTCCATCCTCTTGTCACTCAACCTTTATATATTCATATACATTAATGAAATCGTCTCTCAGTCTCCTCTTCTCCAAACTAAAGAGGCACAGAATTTAATTTATAATTGTGTGACTTGTTTTAGTTACAGAATCTTATATCCATAGACTAATGCAGCTTTTTTGGGTTTTGTGTGTTTGTTTTTTTAACATGCAGATTCAGATCAAAAAGAAGAATGTTATAAAGGCTAAGAAACAGCTGCTTTCTCCTTGCTGGCCTTCAGTAAGAAAGCATAGGCTATACAGCATAGTATTATTTGGTGCAGTTCATGCCATACAAGCTCTATCTCAAAATATTTCACTGTTGGGAATAATATTAGCGAGCAGACAGAATGTACTGTCAGAGAAACTATAGAGTAACCAGGTTTGTTCAGCAAGGACTGAGAAGTGTCAGTTTTGAAGAAGAAAAGGAGTAAGACCAAATTAAGAAAAATGATTGCTAGATACCACTTGGGGTTCTCCGAGTGCTTAAGTGATGCCCTGGCAACAAGCCCTGCTCAGAAGGGATGGTTACTTCCCTCATAACCTTGCAGCAAGGCCTGGTCAAAGAAAGAAGTTAATTCCCAAAGGGTAAGTAAGAGCCTATTTGACAGCTTAAGCCTATTTGGAATCCTTGTGCTATTTATGAAAGAGATATGGAAGGCTGAAGAGCTGGCCTTAAAGGTTGTATGAACTGCCAGGTAAGCAGACAGAATGGTGCACTTCCTTTATTCATGCTCCACTAGGCTGATCCTCAAAAATTGTTTGTTTCCCCAGACACTGGCAGCCTGCCAAACCTGTAGCCACTCTTGCCAGAATCCACTTTTTAGTGCTGCGAAGCAGTCGTGAGGAATGAGTGCAAGAAGCTTTAAATGCTTTGCTGAAGTCACCTACTGATAAAGGAAGTGAATAATAGATTGGCAAATGTGAAAAGTACCAGAGTGGTACAAGGAAGATCTTACAATTCATCCATATTTTATTTGCCCCACACTTTCCTAAAGAAGACAAAAGGTTTGGGCATGGATCAACCTTCTCAAGATAAACCAAAACCTTTTTTTTTCCAAGATAAGAACTGAGGAGTTTTGTTCATGTCTTAAAAAAACAAAATCCGTTTTAGATCAAAAGACTATTTCTAACTAAAAAAAAAGTCTTATTTTTACTCAGTTTTCCATTCTGCAGAAGTCTTCAGATGTTGAGTAGATATTCCACTGTTAACATTTACTGATCCACTGTATTGCACTGCATTGAACCTCTAAATCCATTACTCAGATTAGACAATCATTCTGTGAATGATAATTGTGTTATTTACATTCTTCTTGCTGTTGGCAATGCCAGGACAAGGGGCAATGGATGGAACTTGAGGCATAGGAAGTTCCATGGAATCATGAGGAAAATGTTTTCACTGCAAGGGTGACAGAACAGTGGAAAAGGCTGCTCGGGTGGGTTGTGGAGTCTCCCTCTCTGGAGATATTCAAGACCTGCCCAGGTGTGTTCCTGTATGACCTGCTTTAAGTGATCCTGCTCTGGCAGGGGAGCACTGGAAAAGGCTGCCCGGGGGAGTTGCAGAGTCTCCCTCTCTGGAGACATTCAAGACCTGCCCAGGTGTGTTCCTGTATGGTCTGCTCTAAGTGATCCTGCTCTGGCAGAGGGGGTTGACCTGGATGATCTTTCAAGGTTTCTTCCAGCCCCTAACATTCTGTGATTCAGTCATATTTTTCTTTACAAAAAGCTTACAGGTTCCACAGAAGATACTAAACAGCAGACAGAAATGTTTAGTAGCTCCTGCATGAATTTAAGTCATAAATTATGATCCAGTAGGAAACATTCTGCTCTCTTGGCTTTTTCATCTGCATCAGTGGAACTAAATACAGCATATTTTCTCTCTCTGGAGCAAAATGAAGAAAATGTTCTGCCCAGTTCAGTTGACACTGGTGTGAGACAGATGCAGCAAAATAGATAACAGCAACTATCTCTGATCTCAGTACATTATAAAGACATAGTTACTGGGACAGCTAAGAAAAATGAACTCAGAGTTAAATCAATATCTTTGTCGAACTGCTATGATGCACCTACACATGTCAAATAAAAAGGGTGACTTCAGAAGAAAAATCAACATAGCTCAGACCTTTTGAAACAACTAAGAATTACATCTGAATTCTTACACACACACACACACACAAAAATGTGGCAAGAATAGCTGGAATTTGCTGAAAGCTGGAGAATAATGACTGTCTGATGATGATAACCCTAATCTATGCTGAGAGAGGGTATTTTTAGTTGTATGAACCACACATAAGTCCCACTGAAATCATCAGACCTGTTGCAAAGATGAAAGAGAATATTTCTGCTCCTACTGAAATATCAGATTAGGTCCTCATATATCAAAACCAAATTTTACCCTATTAAAGTCTGCAAAACAGATCCCAAAGTATATTTTTCCCAGGATTTTTAGTTTTTCTACCCATTGAGCTGTGGAAAGGAATGATCAGTTATAACAGAAGTCTATCATGAGGAGAAAAAAAAAAACCAATTACAAAGTTTTACAAAATATAATTACATTTCTTTTAATTGTGATGTTCTTAATCGCAAATAGGAAAAAAAGGTCTAAAAATCCCTGCAAATATGATACTGAACAACCATGGTTTTACAACTCAAGACTTAGTGAAATGGGAAAGACATGGACCTGATGGTGTGGGTCCAGAGGAGGGCCTCGAAAATTATCAGGGGATGAGAGCACCTCTGCTGTGAGGACAGTCTCAGGGAGCTGAGGTTGTTCAGCCTGGAGAAGAGGAGGCTCTGGGGAGACCTAATAGCAGCCTTCCAATACCTGAAGAGGGCCTACAAGAAGGATGCAGAGAGACTGTTTACAAAGGCCTGAGGTGGTAGAACAAGGGGCAATGGCTTCAAATAGAGAAGAGCAGATTTAGATTGGATGTTAGGAACAAAGTATTAAGTCAAATTGTCACCTTTTTCCTCTTAAACTATGCCCACACAACAGTTACTTAACTGTAGTCTCTGCCAGGAGCCTAGTTGGTGTCTAAATATCATAAAGGACTACACTGTACAGCAGGAGGGAAAGTATAACAATAATTCTAATTTATACATGTTGCAAATAAAGGCACCACATTAGTAGCATTTAATGTTACTGCACTTCCTTACCTAAGAAATCCCAAGATGTAATCTCTGAAAACATATGTCCTCTCCAGCTTTCACATGTGCCTGCACTCTCTTAAGACTGTGACAAGCTAACAGAAACTAGGAAAATAGGAACATTTACTCTGTAGTCAAGAAATCCTGCCCTCTAACTAATCTTATATAGGCTTTTAGAAGAGAATCACAGAAATATTCAGGCTGGAAAAGACCCTCAGGATCACCAAGTCCAACCATAACCCTACTCGACAAGGTTCACCCTAAACCATATCCCCGAACACCACATCCAAATGACTTTCAAACACATGTAGTGTTGGTGACTCTACCACCTCCCTGGGCAGATCATCCCAATGCCTGAAAGCATTGACCTATACCAGGCAATTGAGAGAGGATGTAGAGAGTATCTTACAACTATACTCCTGCTCTTTTGTGAATATGAAATCCAATTTAATGTTACATCGGATAAGGAAAGTCCTCTTTGCTTTCACTCATTTCCTGGTTTTGTCTGTATTGCAACCCCATTCATGCCAATGTGATAGAAGTCAGGAACTCTAAACTTAAAATCGACTGTGAAAACAACATCTTTTGTGTGTTCTTTACCTGACAGGGAAATTAGTGGGCCGTTCTTGTGAACTCTTTGAGGCTTGTAGAGGATTTCATTTGGAATGAGAAACAATCCACAGAGCATGACTGCTCTGGGCTGGCACAACAGGGAACAATGAGATATTACAGGTTAAGAAAGAAGACTGAGAAAGCTTTGTGCAATCTTGCTCCTAAGGACTCTTCCTTTCTTTTGCATTAGGTGTCTCACTTGCAAAGCCTACCTGACTACTGCTTCCCTTTTATTTTCAGCCCTGGAATTGGTTGCTCTATTTCACATTTGTAAAAGCCTTTACTGATAGTAATATGCAGTGGATAGCTCACTAGATCTGCTACAGTCATGATCCTTCTTTTTTAACCTGGCACTAAGCTAAGCATCCCATTGGAAAACAGCACATTGCAACAAAATGCCATTCTAGCTGGAATTTGGACTAGGATTCTGGTGCATACCATAGTATACCAGCCAGCAGTGTGCCCAGGTAGCCAAGAGAGCCAATGGCTTCCTGGCCTGTATCAGGAACAATGTGGCCAGTAGGACAAGGGAGGTTATTCTTCCTGTGTACTCAACACTGGTCAGGCCTGGAACATGAACCCTATGAGGAGAGGCTGA